>JAFIRS010005463.1:0-56324 GCA_018342105.1 Gonioctena quinquepunctata
AGAAATGAATAAGTTTGACAACTGGAAAAAAACTTTAAAAATTTCACTACCAACTATCATAGAAAAAATAGCCAAAATCAACTGAGAAACGTCTGAGATATATCACACTATTAAAATTTTACCAATAACAAAAATATCAAGTTCAATAAGTCTGAAAATATCGTACTTTGAACTCACTACGGCAACGCTGTAAATACCTCGACGCGGAGAATAATTATTAGCTATCAGCA
The DNA here is from genome assembly GCA_018342105.1 of Gonioctena quinquepunctata. NCBI lineage: Eukaryota > Metazoa > Arthropoda > Insecta > Coleoptera > Chrysomelidae > Gonioctena > Gonioctena quinquepunctata. Next base: position 231 of record JAFIRS010005463.1, read on the forward strand.
GACTTTATACCGGTTCGAACTTGTGTATCGCGGGGATTCCCAGATATTTGCTTCGATTCATTATAAACTATTTCATATTCCATTTGTTTCAATACCTTTGGATTACCGTGATCGATTTAAATTTGTTTGAGTACATATAGAAAAGATAATTTCAACGATTGTTCATGGATTGAATGAATAGTTCAAGTTCCAGAGTGTTGTGTTCATGTTCAGTGTTGATTGAATTGAATATTATTTACAAGTACCTATATTTCGAATGAAAATGAATGGAATTCGTTCGGAAAGGATAATTTCTGTGCATTTTCGTGGGTTGGAATACATGAGCGTTCAGGCATTATAGTTAAATTGACTATGGTTTTTTTCGGGTGGCTGAGAGCAAATTTTGTATGAAAATATATCAACTTCCAGTGTTATAGAATGAATGTTTTTGTGTTGGAAAAACTACCGTCTACTTTATTTCATATAGACCGAGATTCGATTTTCTGCTGTGGACTATGAATTACTCGTTTTTTCCTAGAAAATATGTGTTATGGGTTGAATACATGTTCTTATTGAATTCGTGGATTTCTTCAATAGTTTAGTGCTCTTTTGGATATTTTATAGTTTTTCAGACTTCCACTGTGTTCAAGTATGGATTTTCCGCTGCAGAAGGTGAATTGATAATTTTTGCGAGAAAGTGTGATGTATAATAGGTTAAATTCATAATTTTGACGTTTTCGTGGTTTTTTCAATAGATTGAATGTATGTTTGGTTATTTTCATACAGTTTGTGTCTGTTCTGGGTTGAATGTATGTTTTTCAACGTGTGAGAGGTACTCCCATTAGTGTGTGTGCATGCATGACGATTTTCAGACTTCCACGGTGTCCGAGAGTGGATTTTTCGCTGCATAGGATGACTTATTGTTTTTTCTTGGAAAATATGAATGTATGATGAATCGGATAGAGGTTTGCTAGGTCAGATACATGTTTTTAACGTTTCAGAAGTTTTTCCAACTCATAAAAGTGAAATTTGTTATATAAAGAGGATTATTTCGGAGGAGGGTGCGCCATCTGTTGGGCAATAGATGAAAGTTAGTAGATGAGCTATGTCACTACGAACTCATTTACTCCCATTTACCCTCTAACCCCTCAACCTCGAATATGAGTATAGACCGCCACCCCATCGAACCTCAGCTGAAATATATATAACTAGGTGACGACATCGCTGAACTTAGTTCTTGAATTACTCACCAGGTGGCGCTGTTGTCGTTCTGTTTTACGCTCTACCGATTCGTTCTCAGAAAAAGTAATTAAGTATAGGTACTGTTTGCTGTTGATTCTTTTGCTAACCGCTGAACAAAACAGACGTGTGTCTCTAGAGCAGCTCTGCTACTTTTTTGTTTCCAAGTCTTTCAGAGAGTTCCTCCAGTACTTCAAAGGTGAGTGTTTTTTTTTAAACTGATAGCGTCCTGACTTCAAGTTTTTTCCTAGCCTCTGTCATTTTCAATTGATCACGTGACACTTCTGTCATCCAGTCATCCTTCTAACCAAATTGTTTTTAGAACTTAAGTCTTCACTCTGTCTGATTTTCGTCAGTCTTCATCGAGTCTTCATAGAGGTCAGACGTGTTTTTTCGGTGCTCCTCTAGCAAATTCAAGGTTCGTTTTTCCACGAGATAGTTAGCGATTCATATATTGTTTAGGGAAAAATTACATTGACTAATTACCTCATTCTTTTTGCAGGTGTTCAAAAAATGATGAACTTTGCTGATGTGCTAACATTTATCACCTCATTATTGGGGTTGATAACCGCCAAATATAATGGGAAAACCGCCCTCAACGGGTGACGAGAGTGCACCAAAGCTTATAGACGTATTAATAGAGCTCTGAAGGAAGCATCAACTTTGGCTGAGAAACAACATCTGCTGGCAACCCTGAGGAATGTCAGAACCCTGCGAAATCGAAATAAAATACGAACAGAAAAAAGGAACAGGACTCAAACACTCGAATGTGACAGCTCAACATCGGGTCCATTGGAATGACTGTGAATCAGCGTTCGGTTCTCGTATACGAACAGGAACAATCTCCAATCTTTTCCATAAAGATACAAAACATTTCTTTTCCGATTGTAAATCTCTATTCAAACGAAGAATCCATAACGTTTTAAAGAATTTTGATTCAATAAAGGTAAATTTTGTATTCTGCGGGCAATTTGTACTCGCCAAGGCTGACAAAATTCAAACCGAGTATAAATACTTCACCACTGCCAATTCTCCTATATTTCATGACACTGACTTGGATTTATGGTTTGATGATAAAGTGATGAAACCCATAATGATTGAACTTGAAGAATTCTGTGGAAAAGAAAGCGGGTGGGCACTTCAAAAAATTGTCAACTTGGGGGTTAACATTAATAAATTCTCTCCACAAATTGGATCATCATATATTGAACTTCCGACCGAAATTAAACTGAAAAAAGCCTGTATTAACGTAATGAATGATGACTTAGCCTGCTGTGTCAATTGTATCACCTTGTTTCCCGTTGAAAAATACAAATCGTACATCATCATATCCCATTTTCCGAAGTTCTGAAGCTCAAATGGATACAGTTCCCTATGACTATACATCAAATTCCAAATTTCGAAAAACTTAACGGTATTTCGGTTAACGTTTATACATTGAAAAAATTAGGTAAATCTTTCTCCGTCCTTCCTTCCTTCTTGACATTCCAAAAAAGAGATAAACATGTCAATCTACTCATGATTCGAAACCAATATTCTGATGACAAACCGATTCGTTATCATTATTGTTGGATCAAGGATCTATCCAGGCTCCTTTCCAAACAGCTCAGTAAAGAAGATGGGAAAAAATTCATTTGCGATAGATGCCTTCATTATTTCAGATCACAGGAAAAATTGCAAAATCATACTGAATTATGTATAAAACTGAACGATTGTAAAATTAAAATGCCAACCGGTGAAAAAACTATTCTCAAATTCAAAGACTATAAATTCAAAGAAAAGGTACCTTTTATTGTATATGCCGACATAGAGAGTATTCTAACCAAAATTCAAGAAGGAGCAAAATATCAACTGCATAAACCTGCTACTATTGGCTACTATGTGAAATGTTCGTATGACAACACACTTTCTTTATACCGTTCCTATAGAGGGGACAACTCCATGGAATGGTTCGCAAACCAACTTTTGGAATTAACAGAAGAAATGGAAACTATTCACAATTGTGTCTATAATTTGAATATGACAGTTGAACAGGAAACTGCATTCCAACAAGCAACTCATTGTCATATCTGTGGAAAACCGTTTTCTCTAGGTGATAAAAAAGTTAGAGACCATTCTCATCTTTCTCCAACAAATAATAATAATAATAATAATTTCTAATTACCGCGGTGCTGCTCATGAATCTTGCAATATCAATCTGAATGATAGAAAATGATCCCCATTGTTTTCCATAATCTCAGCGGCTACGATAGTCATTTTATTATTGGAAAAATAGCCACCACAATCAAAGGAAAAATTGATTTGCTTCCAATAACGAAAGAAAAATATATTTCATTTACCAAACATATCGGAGGATCAAACTTTAATTTACGATTCATTGATTCTTTCCGTTTTCTAAATTCCTCTCTAGATAAATTAGCATCCTATCTATCAGATTTTCCAAATTTAAGAGCACAATTTCCAGAGGCCTCTAATGAAAAAATCGATTTGCTTACGAAAAAAGGTGTTATGCCTTACGATGATTTTGATTCCTTTGATAAATTCAATGAAAAGACTCTCCCTTCTATCGAACATTTTTATAATACTCTAATCGAAAAACCATGCTCACGAAAACTATACGAAAGAGCTGAAAACGTGTGGAGTGTATTTAACTTTACAACTTTGGGTGAATATGTCGATTTCTATATGAAAACGGACATTTTACTGCTAGCCGACGTTTTTGAAAAATTTCGCGATAGTAGTCACGGCACTTATGGACTCGACCCCGCCCACTCCATATACATTGCCAGGTTATACTTGGCAGTGTATGTTATATCATACTAAAAAGGAGCTTGAACTTCTCACAGATGTTGACATGCTTTTGTTTGTGGAAAAAGGGATTCGGGGCGGACTTAGCCAAATTTGTTCAAATAGAAAGGCAGAAGCAAATAATCGATATCTACCATCATATGATTCATCAAATCCTGACAGTTATTTGATGTACTTTGACATTAATAACCAGTACGGTTGGGCAATGTCTCAGCCTCTACCTTATGGAGGTTTCGAGTGGGTCGATTCCAACATTGATGTCACATCTATATCCGATGACTCAGATAAATATATTCTTGAAGTCGATCTGGAATATCCTCAATATCTTCATGACCAACATAAGGATATACCTTTCTGCCCTGAACATATAAATCCCAAAACAGGGAAACCATCATCGTCCCCGTCTGAACCCACTAAACTTATGGCAACTCTTTTTCCTAAGAAAAAATACATCATTCATTACGTTAACCTAAAACAGGCTTTATCTAACGGTCTTATTCTCAAAAAAGTTCACAGGGTGTTGCAGTTCCAGCAGTCTTCTTGGCTCAAGTCCTACATTGATTTGAATACAAATTTACGTAAAAATGCTAAAAATAATTTCGAAAAAAATCTTTTTAAGCTTATGAATAATGCTGTTTACGGCAAAACCGTTGAAAATATTAGGAAACATTCTAATGTGAAACTGATAACTAAGTGGGAGGGTCGTTATGGTGCGGAATCCTATATCTCCAAACCAGAATTCAAGTCGGTCACAATATTCAATGAAAATCTCACGGCAATAGAGTTGAATAAGACTGAAATTTACTTCAACAAACCAATATATGTAGGCTTTAGTATCCTTGAAATATCCAAAACTAAAATTTATGATTTCCACTATGATTATATGCAGAAAAGATTTGGAGAGAATTGTTCTGTATTATACACCGATACCGATTCGCTTATATATGAAATACAATGTCCCGATGTTTATGAAATAATTCGTGAGGATTGTCATTACATTTTCGATACCAGCGATTATCCTGAGAACAATAGGTTTAACATACCTTTAGTTAACAAAAAAGTTCTAGGGATAATGAAGGACGAAAATAACGGCAATCTTATGACCGATTTCATTGGCCTCAGATCAAAATTATATGCAACTAAGGTTTTCACACCCTTAGACAAAATTGAAAAACTTGAAGACAATTTGGATAAAGAAGGGTATGAAAAAGACGAAATTCATCAAATTCTATCCAATTATGGAACCACAAAGGAAGCGAAGGGTGTGAAAAAAAGCCGTTGTAGATAATATGATCACATTCGAAGACTTTGAGGAATGCTTGGAAAATTCAACCAAAAAATACGTTCATCAACGATTGATCAGAAGCGAAAAACACCAGGTGTTTTCCATGGAACAAGAAAAAATCGCTCTGAGTGGAGAAGACGACACGAGATTCTTATGTCCTGGATCGCACCTGACGCTACCTTGGGGACATTACTCCATCCATGATCAAGAGTTGATGGACATCGATTGATTTCGCTGAGGGTTGCGGCAGTGGAGGAGCGAGTTCAAGGACACCTCATATTCCCGGATTTTATCATTATATATTATTATTTACTATTACTATATATTATTATATTTTTTTTATATTTCAATAAAATATGTATACAAAAATGTTTTATTTCTTCACCTCCTACATACATGTTTCTGAAAGTGGTTGAGGTTGGTTCAATAACAAAGAAACTGTGTGCCCACCTACAAGTTTCAACGTTTTTTAAGACATTTTAGACGTTTTCAACGCATGTTAGTCGTTTGCCACAGACGTTTAGACGTTTTCAACGTTTTTCAAAAGCATGATAGACGTGTTTCGATGCTTGCAGAAAAACTCACCCATTATATAATATGATGAATTATTATGTTAGCAGAGTTTGGTTGGGTTGGGTTAATTTAAAAAATGTATGTCTTTTGATTGTTTGCAGAAGGAACTAATACTCATATAATAACAATGTTAGCAAAGTTTGGTCAGGTTAGGTTAATTTAAAAAATGTATGTCTTTTGATTGTTTGCAGAAGGAACTAATACTCATATAATAACAATGTTAGCAAAGTTTGGTCAGGTTAGGTTAATAAAAAAACATCAAACCCACTTAGATTTACAACATCCAACAAAACAACCGTAATCGAAGAACCCTCATCTAAATTCACATCATAGACTTCACAAACAATATACAAAAATCTTATATTCATACATAAACATGTATCAACCTACGTGAAAAATTCAATCATCGGCAAAAAAAATCCCACTGAAGCAATAACATACATCTAAAAGTCAATCCTCTATGTGGAATAAGGTAGAAAAGTCATATTAAAAGGTAGAAATCCATCAGGTTGACCCCTAAAATACAATAGATATAGGAAGAATCCAGGGTAATATAGACCTCAAGCATGTGAAAAAATGGGTGTTCCCCAAGGATATGATTTGAGGTTAGGGGTGAATATTCAAGTGATAGTAGATAAAGTCCTCCTTGTCGAAACATTATGATCTAATGTAAACAACCAGAGTGATCCAAAACGTCGAGCACCTGATGATGATCTGATAAGGTTGAACTGAAGATGAATCGAAACGTCGAGAACTCGATGAAGATTCGAAACGTCAAGAACCTGATGATGGTCTCATAAAGGTTGAACTGAAGATGAATCGAAACGTCGAGAACTCGATGAAGATTCAAAACGTCGAGAACCTGATGATGGTCTGATAAAGGTTGAACTGAAGATGAATCGAAACGTCGAGAACCCTATGAAGATTCGAAACGTCCAGAACCTGATGATGGTCTCATAAAGGTTGAACTGAAGATGAATCGAAACGTCGAGAATCCGATGAAGATTCGAAACGTCGAGAACCTGATGATGGTCTCATAATGATCGAAACAGGTAAAAGGTCGCAAAATGACCACGTTGGACCTTAGATTTTCTTATGGGGATTTACATGGGAAAAAGGGCCAAATTGAGCCAGAACTGTTGCAGCTATATCTACTTGTGGAACATTAGTTGCAGCAGGTTATGTCCACTCAATGATATATATATATATATATATATATATAAATTATATATATATACATACATATATATATATATATATATATATATATATATATATATATATATATTTATTTATATACGTATGTATATATATATATACATTTTCAACTGTTAGATAGATAGATCCTTCATTTTCATAGACAATACATTACAGCATCTTTTAGAAATTGTCACACAAAACAAAACCAAAAAAACTAAAAACCAACATCTTTGGAGAAGCTTTTCAAGGTACATCAGATAATAAAAGTACATAAATACATAAATTGATAGTTGATAAATTCACAGACATATAAGTCCGTTAAAACATAAAAACATTAATTAAGTAGGTAATTTTTAAGATTTCTCTCAAAAAGTACCTCAGACTAAATAGATTTTAACTCTTCAGGCAAAAGATTGAAGATTTTTGATCCCAAATATTCTGGTGTATTTAGAGTCACATTATATTCACAGAATGAAATATGAAGGTTTTTATCCTGTCGAGTTGATTTCTCACGTATACGATCATTGGTCAGAAATAATATTCCATTCAAATACATACACAGACATTTCAAAAATAAATAGAGATACCAAAGGCAAAATCTTGTATTCTCCAAATGAAGGTTCACAGGAGTTGAGTTGGGAGATACCAGCAATAATTCTCAGAAGTTTTTTCTGTTCTGTAAGTACGTTAGTAGCTGAGGACGAATTATCCCAAAATAGGAGACCATATCTCAAGCAAGACTCTACCTGAGCGTAGTATAGTATAAGCAGTTTAAAGTGTCATCCAACACCACTCCCAAAAACCTGACCAAATCGGACTGAACCAAGGATTCATTCCTGTTACGTATAATAATATCTAGTGGTTGTGCATTCTTATGTCTGTTATGAAATCTCATGATTTGAGTTTTATTTGGATTTAGGTATACAGTGCTTTCAGAGCACCAATCTATAGTACGGTTCATTATCTTTGAACAGTTATTATTAAGGATTTCATGGTTCTCATCACTGGAAACACTAAAAATATCGTCTGCATAAAGAATGCATGAATTTTCATCAAATAATTCATCCAAATCATTTATGTATAGCACAAATATGAAAACTTCTTAACAAAAAATTAAACCGACGAAATACGAAACTGAAAAGTAAAAAAGTAAATAAACCTTCTTCGTCTCAGTAACTAAGCTCCTAAGCTTATATAAGTAACTAATTTTGAGTCGGCGCCAAACAAACAAGCGAAAGATTCAGGTTAGGCGTAAAATTATGGCATCTGATAATTTAATGATGTTCGTTTGGCGCCGACTCAAAATTAGTTACTTACATTAGTTTAGGAGCTTAGTTACTGAGACTAATAAGGTTTATTTTATTTTTTACTTTTCAGTCGAATTTCGTCGGTTTAATTTTTTTTAAAATAAACCTTTTTTTTCTTCCAAAATACTTACTTGCCCACCTTACTTCAACTATTACCAGTTAAATAATATGGTTATCTAATTTCACTATTTGTTGTAATATAAATTATTTTTGTTGTTCTGGTTAGTTTATTTCATTACTTTGTATATCATTCCATCCCCTCATAGAATATAATGGTTTTGATGGATGTGGAACAGAAATAATGTCAGTAGCGATCTGTCATTGTCAACTACGTATGTGTGTGCCAATGTTCATAAGTGAAAAATCAATTATCCCCTATTTTTCCACCCGTAAGGGTATATAATTCCATTCGAAATCTAAATATAAGGCATACCCTATCTATTAAAAAAAGAATCATCCAAATCGAAGAACCCAGTACAAAGTTATGCCTGATAGAATCGGTTAACGGACCATAATTCAGAGGGTGAGTGATCAATATCCTTCATGTTGCTACCCTTAGGGGTGGATTTCATCTTTGAAATTCAAATGGGACCACCTTCGAAGTACACCCTATCCACTGAAAAAAGAATTATCGGAATCGGACGCCTCAGTAAAAAGTTATGCGTGATCATACATAAAAAAAATGATGGAAAAAAATATACGGGTCGACTAGAGAACCTCCTACTTTTTGGTTTCGTCGGTTGAAAATGGGGTCAAGCACAGAGCCCTGCGCGACACCCATAGATACCATTATTTTATTGGAACTGTACTTGTTTCCCTTGGCTCCATCACAGTGGGACATAACCACATACTGTTCTCGATTAGCCAAAAATGAAGAAACCCACTCATAAGCTACACCACGTATTCCGTTGGAATGAAGTTTAGAGAGAAACAAAGCATGATTGACACAGTCGAATGCCCTGCTTAAATCACAGAAGATTTCAGCAGGGTACTCACCCGCCTCAATGGAGTTTACTGTTTTATCCATAAATGCACAAATAGCACTGCTAGTTGATCTGCCTGGATAGAATCCATGCCGACTTTCAGTTATTAAGTTTCATCTGATCCATGAGTCTCACAAAAAATAAAAATTCAAACACCTTCAAGAAGCAAATTTCTAGAATTGGACTTGCTTGTTTTGCACAACCCTGCTTGTTTTGAGGCGTGAAAGAAAACGGCCTGTTGTAAACGAAAGATTAACTAAGTGTTCAATAATTATTGATAATACTTTTCCCAATATGAACATTGGTATTTCGTCAGACTCACATTCTGATTGAATTTACTTCTTTCAGACTCGTTCACTATGCAGTGTTTGTTTCTGATTTGGTGGTATATTACTTCCAAGAAAAAATAAAGAGAAAAATAGATAGATAGATATTCTTCATTAATTCTTTGTGCCGATCACATGAATTGGATAGAATAGGTCATCAGATAGTAACAAACTCAATATTATAATGAGTAAACAGCATCATTCAAAACAACAAACACCAGTATAAATAGTATAGATATTTGAATATAAAAGTATAGTCGGAAACATAGTATAGAACTATTTCATCAAAAATTAATGATTTGAAATATCATTAGTAGCTTATCTATAAGGTACATAAGAGTATACATAATAAGATTCAGAAAGTGTAATATGATATACATTGTATATAACGGTATAACGAGTAATGTCAGTAATAATATGTTTTATGTACTGTGTGATTATAATAGGTTTATAGAGTAGTATTGAGATATTCATCCAGATAGTAAAAGTAGTTACTATATAATAATTTAAATAATTTAGATTTGAAATGTTTCACATAATTGACCATTTTTACATCAGAAGGCAGCCTATTGTATAGATCACTGCCCGCACATAGAGGGTATTTTTTCAATACAGAGTCAGTTTATAGTTATTGATATATAAATAATTTCGATTACTTGTATTATATTTATGTTTGTTGCGGTGTGTTGGTAACCTATTTTCAATGCTATATATAATAACAGTCAGCAGGTTATTATTTTTGAAGGTATCACGACAAGATTCCATATGTTCCATATGGAATATAACTCTCAGAACTTTTTTCTGTATGAAAAATATTCTTTGTAGATCCACACATTGACCGCCTGCTATTATGTGATAGGAAACTTCTGAATAAAAGAGAGCATAGTACACGTTTATCAAAGAGGCAGGATCCAAACTGGTTTTTAGCATAGTGATCGCAAAACCTGATTGACCTAATTCGGCACAGAGTTGATCAATATATTCATTCCAGTCTAGATTTTCATCTAAAGTAACCCCCAAAAAATGTGTGCCTTTTTGTATGCCTAGGAGAATAATGTTTAGAGATACAGTTTTCTCAGAGTTGATTATGAGCCTGTTGGTGAAGCACCATGTATTGAACTGATCCAGAACTGTATCAACTAGGCCTTCTAGATCATCCAGGCTCTTGGCTGAAATGATTATGGAGGTGTCGTCTGCATACATATTTTTTTTCCATATCGATATACTCAGGTAGGTCATTGATAGATAGTAGGGATATCAGGGGTCCAAGCATACTACTCTGAGGGGTTTCTATTGATATGTCATATTCGTCGGACAGTTAATTCCTATTTTTAGCTAGAAGTCCTCTGTTGGACGAATATGAAAGTAATTATTGATATAATGATTATTAAGTGATTATTATTATTAATAGTGCCACGAAGTCCAATTTTCTCCAATTTATCTGCAACAAATGGTATATGCAGAGTGTCGAAAGCTTCAAGAGATAAAAAAAAACCCATTACATATTCATTAGCATCTAATCTCTCGTATACTGTTTGTACTAGTTCCGTTGCTGCTGTTTCTGTTGAGAAGCTACCCCTATGTCCATGCTGGGAATTTGTCAATATATGATATTTCTCTAAGAATGTTGTCATTCTATGCGCCATTACTTTTTCTATGATTCTAGAATGAACATTTATAATAATGAGATGGGCCTGTAGTTTTGAATGTCGTTACTATCACCATCTTTGAATACTGGATAGTTATCCATTCATTTAAATTGAAAAAAACATATCTGCGTCATTTCAGTGATTTAGCCTCGACCATTTCCGTAGTGTTGTGAACGCTCAACTGGCAGGATTTCCAATTGCACTGAATGAAATGGGCGCTACTAGTGAAAAAACTAGGGCCGCTCAGCTTTCCCAATCTGGGACTGTCTGTTCCGCAGTATATATCTGACCCGTGTTTTGTTTTTCCTTGACGTTTTAACGTTCATGAAGTTAATGAATGAATCGAGTTCCACTGTTGTGTATGGAATGGAAATGTTTCGTGATCTAAATCGTACAAATGATGGCATTTTTCGCTTAATGTGTATGCGTGTTGTGGAAGACAATTGATTTCGTATTCTATTCCAAAACGATATGAACTTTCCCGAAGTATTATCAGGTGTAATGAAATATTTTCTGGAATATTCAATTTACTGACTGCGCGAGAGGGATATGCCAAGGATGTATTGTTGGTGTCTTCAAAGTGAGAGTATCTGGTTCACTGAAAATCTGATGGAAGCGTTTGAAGCATATTCAAGTAGTTCGACTAATATGTAGGCTGAGAAGGGATGCAATGAGAAAAGGGTATTATACGTTCCTGAATTTATGTGGAATCGAAGGAAACAACTCTGTGGTCATTTTTTTATCTACGCCTTGAATAAGATTCCATTAAATCACTACCAACAATGAATTATGGAAAATATTTTCTCCATACTGGAAAATTGATAATTTTTCTGCTTCAGAAATGTTGTTTTCCATTTCTAATTCTCTGTGAAAATTCCAGTATGCAGGGTTGCAGAAATAATGTGGTTTACTATTGCTAAAGACAAACGATTTATCGAAACAAATGGAAAATATGTATTTGGGAGACAATGGAAGAGTGCTTGCACCTTCGTTATCAGAAATATGGAAAAGTGAAAAAATATTTCAGATCAATAAAAATTGAAAACGTCTTATTCTTCAAGACAGCTCACTACAAATACAATTGGTGTATGTTGATCGAATATCAATGAAAAAACAATTGCTTTTCCTGGCTAATGCTTCATAGTATTCGTAGGGATTGCACTGGCAGAATGGACAACACCATTAGCTTACGCCATCTCAACTCTACTACTGCAACTAAAACATTACCAACTGACATGTCATCCTGAGTCTCAGGATAAAAATCTGCAATAAGAGACAAAAGTCTGTAGCATATCGATAGCCAGCTATTATTTCATTTGAAATGAAAACCGTCTTATCCCTCGAAACAGCTGACTACAAATACCTATACAACAGGTGTACGTTGGTCGAATATCCATAAAAAAAACTTTGGCGTTGAATTACTTCCGATGGTCAAATGTGCAAAGTCCTACAAGGTACTTTGCAAATGTTTGTTGCAAAATGGATTCAAATGAGAATGACATGTGCTGAGTAGACGTGTTTTTGCTACTTCAGCAACTTCTCAGTTATCTTTTTTCACACGAGTTTTAGTTAAACGATAAGAAGTTCAAGTGTTAGTGGGTGAATTTTATTCTCAAGTGAATGCGTAATCAAATTCCCAAACTTGAAGCCTACCCTACTAAAAGGTAAAATATATCACTATTTATCTACAACTATCATCGGCCATAATTCGTATTTCAACGACCAAGGTAGCAAACACAGGCATGTGCGATTGAAATCAACAACTGATAAGAATCTCAACTTCAGTCAGCGTGTCGGCGATCAGCTATTTTGTTTGGTTATCAGTTGTCCCGTAGCAGTAGAGGAAGTATCTCAGACAAATTTCGAACTACGCTCGCAAAGGAATGCTCCCAATGATTTGTTACACGAGTCCACGATAAAACAAATTATCAAACAGGTATCCGAAAATGTATCTGCTAGTATAGAATCGAAATTTGACGAATTGCAGCAGACTTTGGGTGTGTTCAAAATGCAAGCTGAACAAAACACTCAGAAAATTAGCCAGCTAGACCAACGTCTCGACCACCTGGAGCAATATACTCGCAGATGCTCAATGAGAATATTCGGAATCGAAAGTCCTTCTAGTGAAAATCTATTGGCAAATATCCATGACTTTTTCAAAAATGTTATGAAAATTGATGACGTCGCACAGGCCGATATAGAACATACCTACAGAATATCAGATAGGGTGATACTGGTTAAACTTAAATGTTTTGATATGGAAAAACATATTTTTAAGTCTAAATCCATATTGAAAGGTACCAACTTTTCGATAAAAGAAGATCTCACGCCCCAACGCTATCGATCAGTCATTGCACTGGCTAAAAAACTCGGCCAAAAGAATGTCTGGACAATAGACGGGAAAATTCGTGTTATTATCAATGGTAGGATAATAAAACCCACCATGGATGAAATTCAAGCCCTGATAGAGGAAATGGAAGAAGCAATCCAATCGTCATGAAATTTTGAAAACACATTTGATTCAAGTTGAATTATTTATGGAGGCCTGAATCCTCACTTATTCTTTACATTGTTTTTGCCACGTTATGTTGACATTTTTATGCTAAATTTCTTTTTTTTTTGTTTGTTTTTGTTTTCATGAAAGTTTCGTTTCAATTTAAATTATTTTTTGGGAACTCTGTTTCCGCAATCTCTCTTTTTATTTTCATTTCATACGATATAGGTACCCACGTTTTTGTCACTGTATAATGATAAGGTGAAATAATTCATTCGATATTATATCAGGCTGATTCTATGAGTGCATCAAATGCACTCTCCTTCTTTGATCGTTTTGAATTTGTTACCTCTTCTTGGCTGTAAATATTCTTTTAATAATTAGAATAATATGTTGGAAGTAGGCACAATATTATTATTATTCATATCACTACTATAATCATTATTTTTCATTATCATTGTTATTATAAATGTACATGACATTGTTAATTTGAATCACGCTTGGTTGAGTGGAAGAATAGCTATGAGCTAAACTCCTCCAAGTGAAATGAAGTCCATTTATTATATATTATTATTATATCAACCACTTCACTTAGGCTGACCACCTGTAGACCGGTTTGGGGTAGTTGCTCCTAATGAGTGCAGGATAGGTCCAGCAGACAAATTACCAATGTCTGCGTACCTGATTGAAACAATTAAAATCCATCCAATTCATAGTATTCGTTGGGATTGCATTAGCAGAATGCAAAACAAATGTATATTTGAACATAACCAATTCTCATTTAGACAATTATTTCTATTGGCAATTGGCAATGATAAGACCCCACCCTGTAGAATCATTGATATGGCCCTGGGCTTACTGTAGAATTAAAAACCTCCCAACTGACTAGCCATTGACAACTGACTAGCCATCGATATGACCCCGTACAGGGTGTTGTTTATTTAGAAACCCCACACTGAAATTCACTTGGTTGAGATGGTATTACCAAGTTTATGAAGGGCTACACTGAGTGTAAATAATTTATAAAAACTCACTGGCGATTTTTATCGAGCGGCAGATAAGCATCGTCTGCCCCATATATAGATGTTATAAATTTTAAAGAGCTGGAATCATTCAAATAATGTACCTCACCAATCTATTCAAGGATTCTATGCAAATAATTGAAGCACTTATAAAAACAGACAAATAGAGACTATATTAATAAAAAAAATACTTCGTTACAACAAATACACACAGTGTGGTATGCCAATATCAATACAACTTCAGTACTTCCATAGTACTGAATACATGTTTCAAATGAGTAATACAACCTGATTAATAATTGTGTTACAATTTTCCAAAGCCCTTGTATGAAGGAACTGAGATTTCAAGAATCTAACAATGTCAAAATTATTTTAAGATGAAAAACAATCTTACCATAATATGTCTAAACCAGTTATAAAATGAATTCAGCTTTTTCCAACCACACTGTATATAATATATAATATTTCATTAATTCAACAATCTGAAAAAATTAGGAAACTGTGGTGAATGAATCATTTCAAATCAATTGTAAGACAGTTCTACAATTCATAGTCAAATGCTTATACATACTCTTCAACAAAATATTTGAAACTCTATCAATTGAGAAAATGAAACAATAATGAAAAAATCACTATTGGTTGAATAAACACGTATCAATCAATGAAACTGGATGAATGATTAATATAATTTGGTAATTCTTTACACACACTGGATATAAAATTAATTTGATTCAATAATAAAACTTCTAGGTATATATTTGCATTACAACAATAAATTTAATCATTTCGAAATGTAATTCACTATAATGGTCTTGTTTTTTTATGCATACTACAAATAACTGGAGATTCTATAGAGAAGTTTAAACGTCAAGGCTAATTTGATTTATGATTATGAGAAAAATTACCAATTGCCATACTCAAATAAGTGGTTGAAATTTCATATAAAACATTTTCACTTTTCGTAGAAAATCAAATAATGCCATTCAGTTAAATAATAGTTGGAAGAGATATTTCATGCCAGATAAAAATAAAACACAAAAATATAACGCTTACCCTGTTGCCACAAATTCTGGATTTAACTGGATAATGGAAGAACTGATAACTTAGTGTGTAGAGCTCAATGTACCCTCGTAGACTATCCAGGTTCACGTCTCGGTAGGGCATTTTTTTCATTTCAATTTTTTGACATACATAGACATCGTTAGTGGCAGGCGAAAGGTTCATCATTTGAAAAAAAAACATATTTTATAATATGATGGAAGTAAATCAAACCGAAAGTTCTTACAGTATATAAAATTATATTTTGACGAAAACAACTGGTTGTTTTCAATAACTTGATCATGAAATTTGATCCTAATTTTCTAATGCCTGAAATAATCGCAGCATCAAAAATCGAGTTTTGGGTAACTATTTCGTTAGGCTATTCGCAATATACTGACGTGAAAGAAAACAAAAACGACGCACGTCTATATGTTGGGACCTATTGTGGGACACTAGGTTATGAGATTGATACCACTGGTAATTTTTGACTTCAAATCTCTTTCAATATTTCAGCCATTCATTTGGCTGCTTCGTATTCATATATAATATAATGAGCTCAGATGGTGGAGAGAGAAACTAATCACTTCTTTTGTTTCAACCACGTGATAGCTCCATTTGCAAATTCCACTCGTAAATTCAGTGCTAAAGAATCTCCCGGAAAAATTAGTATCATCAACCTCCAGTAATATTCCTGACTTTCATAAATAGTTATATCCGATTGATTATTCCAGGATTCCATCCACCACATTCCAGTCACTTCTTTCCGGATTTTTCATTTCCCGTGACACGAAATTCGCAACCCTGGTCTAAATGCTAGCGCGGAATCACTTTCTCCTCCTGGTTTGAATTCTAATTACATCATTGTGTCTTGGTTTTTCCGGGCAATTATGTCGTCATCAACGGAAACTACAGGCGGTAATTTTATCGAATATATTTTGAAGAACGAAAGTGAGTCAGTCATGATTTGTTGAAGACCGTTTTCCAAAATGAAATCTGTGAGACACCGATTCCAACACCTTCAGATTGTTTTAGTCCATACAACTCGCTGGTTAATCGATAATAAAATGATTAATTGAAACTGTTTTTATTCAAATGCACTGAAAAGTGGAAAATAATTGCTTTGGATGTGTGACGTAGGTTATTCCATGAGTTATAGATTCAAAAGCATGTCACGCAAAGTTTTCAGTTCGAATACAAAAGCTTTTGAATCTATAACTTACGGAATAACCTACGTCACACATCCAAAGCAATTATTTTTAACTTTTTAGTGCATTTGCATGAAAGCTTGTCTTTTAAATGGTTTTTCATTGATTATTTAATTTTGTACTCTTTAGTACTTAAGTACGCCTCAATCTATGCATTTTTGTTAAAGCATCGTTATTATGAGACCTTTCTTCTCTGAGTTTTCAGCTATCTACTCCTTCAACAAGAAGATCATCTAGAGATGAACTCATCCGCCATCTTGGAGCTGCCATCTTCAATTTATGAATTCAAACTAAAAATCAATAATCTTCGACTAAATTCATAATCTCCAACCCCAAAAACCGCAACATACCAATTTTGAATCGAATCGGGCCATAATTACAAAACTCATCCGCCATGTTGAATTTGTGAATTTTTTAGAGAAATTCATCATCTCCGACCCCAAAAACCCCCACATACCAATTTTGATTGGAACACAGAGATTATCGGCCATCTGGGAGCCGCCCATTCTGATTTTATGCATTTTGAAGAACAATTCCCAATCTTTGACCCTGAAACCCCCCACATACCAATTTTGTATCGAATCGGACAATAAACCTAAATCTCGTCCGCCATCTTGCAGCGGATTTTTTTTTCTATAACAAAAATTCCATGCGCCGCCATTTCAATTTCATAAATTCTGACAAAAATTCCATAATTTCCGAAAACCCCCACATACAAATTTGAATAGAATCGGACCATAATCACAAAACTCCTCCGACATTTTGGAGCAGTCATCTTGAATTTATGAATTTTGACGAAAATTTTATAATCGCTGACCCCGAAAACCTCCACATACCAATTTTGAATAGAATTGGACCATAAACAGAGAGATCATTGGCCATCTTGGAGCTGCCATTTTAATTCTATGAATTTTGAAGAAAAATTCATAAGCCCCGACCCCGCAAACCCCCACAGACCAAATTTGAATCGAATCGGACCAAAATCACAAAACTTGTCTGTCATCTTGGAGCCGCCATTTTGAATTTTCCTATTTTGACAGAAAATTCACAATGTTTGTCTCTAAACCCCCATACCAATTTTAATCACCATAATCACAAAACTCGTTCGCCATCTTGGAGCCGCCATTTTGTTTTTTCTCTGACGGAATCACGAACACCTGCCAAATTTCCAGCTCAATCGGATGTCGGAAAGTGCTCCAAAAATGGATTACAAATTTTGAACCGGAAAGAATGACAGAATTACATACGAACGAAGCAAGTTAAATAAAATCTTGTTAATGTAGGTTTTGCATCATTTTGCGGTAAATTGATACTTGTAACAGTCAAGAACATCCTCATTGTGTCGAAACGAGCCACATGTGCTAAAGTTATTCCAGAGTCGAAGTCGGTTGTTTCGTGGAATATGGATTCAAAGTCCTTCTGGCAACCTATCGTTTCAAAACTAGCTTTCCATCAACAAGTGAAAGTACCACTCCTTAGTACCTACTGGATTTCTTCATCCATTAGAATGAATCGATTGACTCCATCTATGAATTTGGAACGAGATTATCGGCTAGCACTCGAATAGCAAACTCTTGGAATCTTCTTGACACGGCCAGGAATGTTCGGATACAAGGTATCATTGTTCCATCTCAATCCCTAAACTTTGATCCATCTCTCTTGTCCTGGAATGTGAACATAATATGTTCCGAATATTTATAAGTTACATATGGAAGATAATTCTTGGCACTTGATTGATTGAGCATGTGAGTCATATTCATTGCTTCCGCCCACAAATTCTTATATGGAATCCCCAGAATGTATTCAAGTTTTAGCATCTCCAATATACAATTCACAGCAGTGATGGAACGATAATTAACATTTGAATTCCATGCAATAAAATAGAATGTTGTTGGTTTCTCCAATGGAAAGACATCGCCTCCCAGTAGAGATGTCGATGTCTCTATGCATAGTAATGATTGCTTCTTCCAAATGGAAAGACCTGTACCACTCACGCAACTAATGTTTCCTGGGGAGGAGAGACCCGGCAGAGGTTATGGCCAGAAGGTCTGCTTGATGAGACAGAACAGAACATGGTATACTGACATCTCAAGAAGAATTTCATCCTCATCAATATAATCGGAGATCCCAAGTCAGCTATTCACATCTCCACCGAATGCCTTGGCATTGGCCAGGGTACTTTGAAAACGATGTCCCCAACCCGAAGAGTTAGATTATTGTTATTTTCAGTAGGATAGCTTCTACCACCCATAAAATCAACCTCTTTTATGACTGAACAATGATAACAGGCTCGATCGAGAAGTGTACATGCACATACACATCACACCATATCTCTCTTACCCATTCATTTAACCTCCTGATGTGTGTTGGCTTGATGAGATGAATATCTACATCACCCTCTCATTTGAGAACACATGTATACTTTTGATATAGGCTCAAGCAATTTTATTTTTCAGTAGTATTAACTTGCTTGATGAAGCTCGATGGAAATACAACATTCCATACCTATTATAATTGGGTGTTACTGAATGTAAAATCTGTGGATCGACTTTCACTGTAACATGTCAATGGAAAATTGCATTTCACTTTTTCACTGGTGGAACCAAATTTCTACCGCAACCCATTATGTTGCGCAGCGGAAACGAATTTTCATAAGTTCCGGAGCTCTTTATTGAATTCAGTGATTTCCTGAGAGACTTGAAATTGTCCACGATATTCTAATGGGATTTCTTCGTTCTTTTTGTGGGAATATGCACTCGTATTTCGTTAAGAGTGTACTTTTGGTGGATTATGTATCATATTAATTATAATGATGTGTTGGTTTCGAATCTCATTGTTATTTATTGATCGTTGAAGATACACAAACTCTCTCCTGTGGACATTGGAAGGCAATATTTGACAGGAAGAGAGCAAAACCCATTATTCCGCTATCGTGTTTTCCAACTCGATTGATTTTGCAATCTGTAGGTCGCAGGTCAATTTGAGGGCATCTGTAGGTTAGTTTAACATTTTCACGTTATATTTTTATGACTGCTTTGGAAGCTAGAAACATAATCCTATGTACGCTGAACAGTCCTGGGATATCTCGAATCTTGATCTTTGTTGGGTGTATATCTTGGGGCATTGATAATGATGCGCATCACTTCATTGCAAAATATCTGCAGAATATCTCTATTGGAGTATCCACCTGGATTACACAGAAGCTTGGTTTAATCCCGGTACCACCTGTACTGCCTTAAACAAAAACGTACGGTGTGCCCTGGTGACTCTTAAGGGCATTCTGCGTTGGACTTTTGTAGCTGGTTGTACCCTTCTCCATGTATTCACTCCAAATAGACGCGCCGTAATGGAGGATCGATTAGACGACATAATACAGCATGTCCCATCTTTAATTCATTCATTTATTTACCAATACAGGGGTTACAAACAGATTGGACAATCGAGAAACAGAACCCTCTAGTCAATGAAACAGTAAGTAACTTTTGGAATAGGTAATAGTAAATACAGTTAAACAGATGTCGATGTAATACCTCTCAATTTTGAATTTGAAACAATTCAAATTGAGTTCAAAATATTCAATATCATTGAAAATGCTATTGAATGTTCTGAGCATCCTGAATAGTGGTGGGTTTCGAGCAGCGTTGGTTTTTTGAAGGGTATTTTGAAATATTCTGGATATCTTAGTTGTCTACTTTGAGTGTTGAATTCAAATCTTTCAGAATAAATGTGGGCTCTGAGCTAGTCCATTCATCAGTCTGAAAATCATTATCAAATCTGTTACATTTCGCCTATGTTTGAGACGTTATATATTGTGTTCACGTACCACTGGAGTGTAGTCACTATTAATGATTAGTATATTTGTCTTGAAAGCAATATATCTGAGAAATATTTTCTGTCCTCCCTCAGTTCTATCCATGTGAAATTGATACTGCGGATTCCAAACAACCGGTGCGAAACAAAGTTTACTGTGTATATAAGCATAATAGATACTGAGAAGGGATCTTGTATTTCTGAAATTTTGGCAACTTCTTTTGAGAAATCTCATAATGTCATTGTATTCGTTGATAGTTTTATCCAGACGCAACTTGGGGTGCTAATCTTTCACTTCCGATACAGATTTCATGGTTTTTATTTTGTATTTATAGTCAAACTTATTTCTGTTTCTGGTAAAAGTGATTGAGACACATTTATCAAGATTGAGGAATGGGCTTTTTAAGATCTTCTTGTATCTTTCTGCAGTCACTCAGGTTATTTACTGAACGGTATAGTTTCAAGTCGTCTGCATAGAGTAGAAGTTCCGTTTATATATATTATGAAGAATAACGGTCCAAGGTAACTTTCCTGGGGGACTCCAGACGATGATTTGAAGAGATCTGAATTAATATCCTTGAATTATTATGTCCTTACAATTATAGAAAATTTCATTGTAAATGATCTTTTCGAAAAGTTTTTCAAATATGCATAATTTACTGATGGGTCTCTAGTTTATGATGTTGTGTTCATCACCGTTTTTGTGGATTTGAATAATGTGGGAGGTTTCCCATTTAGAAGAAAAAATGCCATGCCAAAGAGATAGGTTAGGGAATGTGAGCTGTTATGAGTTAATTCGATTTGTACGGGTGGCAGATTTGTGAATGATGGGTTTTCCCTCCCAGATTGTTGAATATACGTACTGTTGAACAAACTGGTTGCAGATAGCGTTACCAGTATCAGTCGTTTGATTGTCGAGGTACATTGAACCAGGGATAGCAACATTATTATTTTTTGTTTTTGATGAATTTTCAGAACATCTTTGAATTCGTGCATATTTCATTCTCCATATTACGAGTGTACTCATCAATTGTTTGGAACGCCGACGTAGGTTTATGGATTCTAAGTAACAGATCTGATCTTCATATATTCCAAACTGCTCGTGCTACTCATTTTTCTTCAGAATTGTACGAATTGTTTCTCGGTTGAAATGAATCGGAAAGCCATTTCTGTTTTTCATGACAGGAACGTGATCTTATATGACTTTATTGATATTGATATTATCGTAAAATAGTTCGAGTGACGTATTTACGCCAATTTCACGAAACACTGTTATCCAATCGATTTCTACAAGAGCATTATTAATTGTGTCATAGCCTTTGAAAAATATTCATTCTTCTTGTAATGCAATTTTCTGAAGTTTATTTTTCCAAGACTTCTTTCTTAAACTTGGATGATGGACGTTTTCTGTCAGTATAGCGTCTATAGCTTCACTTAAATGTTTGATACAATTTGTAGTTTGAGAAAACTAAATCTATATTCTTCTACTATCATTTGGAACGCTATTGAATTTCAGACATCCAAATGTAAGGAGAATGTTTCTAAAAAAGTCTCATTGTGAATAGGATGCCATAAGATTGTTGGAAAATCAAAGTCACCTCAGATTATAATATTATTTTTGTTAATCATTGGTTAATTCTCCTGTAGTTTTCTCAAAAGGGAAATATATGCTAGAATATCACCTAGTGGTAGGTATACACAACAGATGAAAAGATTTTCTCCGTTGTCTTCTTGAATTGACACCCATAGGTCTTCAGCGTTCGACTGGAGAGGAGGATGGTGATTACTTCGAAGCGTAGAGTAAACCGCGATCATAACTCCCCCTCCGTCAGTCTTTGATGAACTCGTGGTTTCTCGATCCCGTCGAAAGCCTTGGTATTTATCATCAAAAAGTTCACTGGAACTTATACTACTATTGAGCCAAGTTTCCGTGAAACAAAGAACTTTGAAGTCACATGAGTTGATGTTCAGAGGAAACTCGTACGTTTCTGTGTGAAGGCCTCACGTTTTCAAGATAGATGTTGAAATCAGTATGCCTCTCCATTTTTGAATCGATAATATAGAAGATGTAGGAGCAAACTACCTAACTTTCCATGGTAGCAAAGAACATAACAGTGGCGACGAGCTGTGTAATAAACTAGTGAAAAGTGCGAACTGGATAAAAAAGTAAAAAAAGTGTAACTTGTGAAACAAAAAACGCCAGTAACGAACGCAGTATGGCAGTATCGTACATAGGCTGTTTACGTGTTTTGAATCCAAGTGAATGCGATTGGAAAATATATAAAGGCCAACTTAATCAATATCTGTTGATAAACGGGATAAACGAAGAAGAGAAAAAACGCGGTCTCTTGTGAAACATGTGCAACGAAACAGCATTCCAATTATTAAATAGTTTATGTTTACCAGAGAAACCGGAAGAAATAGCATTCAAAGACTTGATTGTGTCGTTCGACAAACATTTTACACCCGCGAAGTTGATCTTTCCTGATAGAGAAACATTTTATTCCGCTACCTAAAATAAATAGGAAAATGTTCCAGGATGGGCAGCCCGGGTCCGACAGTTAGCTGGAAAATGTGAATTTCAAGATGAGCTGGAAGTGGTTTTGCATGCTAGATTCATAGGTAGATTTCCTAAAGGACACATAAAGGACAGACTTTCCGAAGAGAAGTCAGAAAATTTTACCTTCTAGAAAGCCATCGAAATGGCAGGAAACAAAGAAGCTAGCAGCAGAAAAAGTCATGAAGTGGTTATAAAAAGTGAACCCCGGTTCGAGCATGAAGTCTATCACTTGGGAGGAAAGAGACGTGCCAAAGGAGAGAGACAGACAACAGATAACACAAATCGGTCAGCGCCGCGGGGAAGCAACCATTTTGCAGAGCCGTCCACCCCGACAGCAGGAGCAGGGAGGATAGCAAGGTTATGTGACGTATGTAGCAAAATACAACCACCACCATGCAGGTATCGTAATTGTATTTGTAGAAAATGTGGTATGAGAGGACATTTTGCAGTAAGATGTCCACGGAACGATAAAAATAACTCCCCAGATAACACATGGACATCCAATGGATATCCATTGGACATCCTTCATGAATTTCATGGATATACTATGGACATCCAATTATATCCAAAATATATCTTATGGACATCCGATGGATGTCCAGAGTGGAACAACCTGTACATCCATAGAATATCCTTCAAGGATATCCATAAGATATCCTCCAGAGATGTCCATAAGATATCTTTCAAAGATATCCATGAGATATCCTTCAGGGATATCCTTCAGGGATATTCAAAAGCTATGTGAAAGATTCCTTGAGAGATATTCTAAAGATATCCTTCGGGGATATCCATCGAAGATAAAATATAGTAACAGCAATCTGGAGGGAAATGAAATAATGATATTGAACAAAAAAAATGTATTAATGAACTCTGGTATCAAAAAAATTCTCATAAACTTCGGAGTTATCAACAATTGAAATGTATATTTAAACTGTAAAATAAAAACAGAATATTAAATGCAGAATAATCAAAAAAAATAAAGTTAAAGAAAAAATAGAATGCTATTTTCTTCGTCCATCCAGGTGTTTCCTTTATTCTAGAAGATGACATATGCCATTCTTTGGCCCTTCTCAGCCAAGCCTAGATGGCTTCTTCAGTAGCTTTTTTATTTTCCGTCGAATCACTGAGGTCAGCCGCTTCTGAAATGATATATTCACGGGTATAATTAACGTTGAAATTTACAAAAAAATACTGAGAAATATTATGCTTTCTTTTGAATTCGAATACTGATGATGATAATATATATGCCACTGCCATAGTTTTCCTCTCTCTTTATTGGAATATATTATATATATATATATATATATATATATATATATATATATATATAAAGCATTTTTTACATACACTTTTCTTGGGAATTTTGCATTCTCACTGAACTAGCAGTCTCTTATGAGACAATACAAATCATCAAATAAATTGAACAACTGAATGGGCTTTTCACCTAGTGATAATTCAGCCAGTTTTAGTTGTCCACTTTATTTTTTTTGCTTTATACCAGCTATATTTGGAGGCAAACATATTAGTGAGCACGGAAGGAAGGCATCGTTCCACAGTCATATTTTTGAGATTTCATTTAGGTACCTAAAAAAAGAGTTCTAGAATAGAAAAATATACAACTTACCTACATAAGCTTTGAACTTCGATCCAGTTCCCAAATATTCTTCCGAAAGATTAATTTTTTCAGTGCAATCAATAGAAAAATGTTCGAATCTACTGATGAATCATCTTTATCACATGTCCTATGTTGTAGGCATTCACACCATTTTGAATCTGGGCACTGTGACATTTGAAAAACTCGTGTATTGTGGCAAATGTAACGAGATGCTTTTCAGCATTTCTGAAAATATCGAAACTCAAACAGCAAACACATAAAGGCATTGGAAATAATGGATTTATATAGGTTATGACCTTCTCGATTGATATTTACCTGTATTCGGCCAATATATAATTCCCTTCGGTAACAATCAATTGCTACAGATGAAAACCATTATGTCCAGACCAACAGGGTATCAAAAACGAAAGAAAATGGAAAAAAAACACGACTTCTGTTTGGATTCAGTGCTATGACTATGACCTTCCTCAACAAAATGACAGACGTCGCCAGTAATTATGCGTATAGTATGGCCAGGCTGTCGCAGACACATGTATATCTGTTCTGTGTTCGCAGAGGGTCCCCGCGACAACATATTTTTGAAAAGGTATAATTTGTGTATCTACGAGAATATTTACATTCATTTATGATTGCTTTGGATATCTCATGGCTATCCCTAGGATATCTTCTTTCAAATCCGTCGACGGATATCTTATAGATGTCCATTTCAAATCCAGGGATATCCCGACCAGAATTGGACATGAAATGGATATCCATAGGATATCCTGTGTTATCTGGGTCTATATCTGGATTTAAAAATAAAACAAATGATTACATAGAATCAACTGAGGAAGTTTATGAATTGTATAATTTAAATCAAGCCTCAGAAAATATGGTACCTATTCATGTAGATGTAATCATAAATAATGTAAACTTGAAATTTGAACTAGGTACCGGTGCCTCAGTTTCAGTCATTGCAAAATATTTCAAAGAGCAGTATTTTCCAAATCAATAATTGGAATC
Organism: Gonioctena quinquepunctata; assembly: GCA_018342105.1. NCBI lineage: Eukaryota > Metazoa > Arthropoda > Insecta > Coleoptera > Chrysomelidae > Gonioctena > Gonioctena quinquepunctata. Next base: position 26,329 of record JAFIRS010005463.1, read on the forward strand.
AACCACGAAAATCCTCAAGACTTATAACGGAGAAAATATCTTACCCGTGGGAAAAATGTAAGTGGACATTCATTATAAAAAGAATAACAAATCGTTATATTTGTATGTTATAGACAAGGGTGGACCCCCGTTATTGGGCAAATACTTTTCCAGTAAATTCCAGTTAACGCTAAACTCTTTGGAAATTGTTATGAAGATTTTCCCTCGATTTTCAGTTCATAGTTGGGTTGTTTCAAGAAGGGATATATTGAATTGATTTTGAAAGAGGGTTCAAAACCAAAATTCTTCAAACCGCGTGCGTCCCTTTTGCTTTAAAAATAAAAGTAGCTGAATAAATTGACAGATTGATAAAATTAAAAATACTGTCGCCGGTTGAATATAGTGAATATGGACCACTGGTTGTTCCCATTTTGAAACCGAATGGCTCTGTTCGATTGTGTGCTGATTACGAGATTACGTTAAATCCGGATCTAGAGTTGGATAAATTTCCATTGCCTCGTATAGAGGAATTATTTGTAAAATTACAGGTAGGAACTCACTTCACGAAATTGGATTTGTCCAATGCTTACCAGCAAGTGGAATTAGATCCAAAATCGAGAATACTCACTGCTATCTCTACAACAAAAGGTCTTTTTTATAATAGGCTCTCGCTTGGATTAAATTCAGGGCCCGCAAAATTCAAAAGATTATGTCAAAATTGTTGGAGGGTATAGAAGGAGTAACTTCATTCCTGGATGATGTGCTTGTCATCGGTGCGACAAGGAAGGAGCACATGAAGAGGGTGAGGGAGGTACTAAAAATTTTTGCAGAAGTTGGGTTCACACTAAAAAAAAACAAAATGTGAATTTTTGAAGAAAATGTTATCTATTTGGGTTTTCGAATTCATGAAAAATAGGTCTTCATACTTGTGAAGATAAAGTGGAAGCGGTAATAAATGTCCCTCATCCACAAAATGTGTCACAATTGAAATATTTTTTGGGCCTCGTGAACTACCATCATAAGTTTTTACCCAATAATTCTATGCTTCTCAAACCTTTCTTCAATTTACTACAAAAAAATACGCCATTTCAATTTAACGAGTCTTCTGTAAATTCTTTCTTAAGAATAAAGAGAATTTTTGCATCCGCGGAAGTTTTGGTACATTTTGATCCAAAATTACCCTCACAGTCGGCAGTAGACGCGGCACAATCAGGAGTAGGCGCGGTGATAACGCACTGTATTCATGGGGTACAACGGCCAATAGCGCATGCTTCCCGGACACTCTCTAGAAGCGAAGAAAAATATAGCCAAATCGAAAAAGAGGCTCTTGCCATCGTTTTTGGGGTTTCCAAATCAGTACCTGTATGCCAAACGTTTCACCCTATTGACTGATCATAATCTTTTAATGGTTATTTTTGGTCCTAAAAAGGGAATACCTCTTTTTGCGGCGAATCGGTTGCAAAGATGGGCGTTAATACTAGCAAATTTTCAATTTGACATCAAGTATGTTAAATCACAAGAAAATATAGCGGATTGGTTATCATGACTCCCCCCCGTTGGGGAAAATTCTGTAGACACCGAAGATTGCTCATTTTTAGTAAATTATATTGCACGGAATGAAAATGTTCCTATAGAATGTGAAGTCGTGAAAGAGAAAACATTGAGTGATAAAACATTAAAGAAGGTTATGGAATATATAAAAACAGGTTGGCCAAGAATAGTAGAACCAGACTTGTGAGCTTATCACATAAATTTAAATTGTTCTCCTATTATTAGTGATTGTGTTATGGTTGGGTATAGGATTGTCATACCGAAAAGTATTTCGAAGGAGATTCATAAACCTCATATGGGAATGGTCAAAATGAAGGGTATCGCACGTTCTTATGTTTGGTGGCCAGGAATAAATCGCGACATTGAAAAAACCGTTAGAGGGTGTACTTCTTGTCGTGTTTTTCGGAACAATCCCTCCAAGGCTGAACTCCTGAAGTGGAATTATCCACGGTATTGTTGGGAACGCGTTCACATAGACTATTTGGGGCCAATTGAGAAAAAATATATATTTGTGGCAACAGACGCATTTTGTAAATGAAATAAATTCCACTTGCACGATTAAGATACTGCGAACCTTGTTTGCGCGATTTGGAGTTCTTGAATTCATTGTTTCAGACAATGCCTCATATTTCGTCTCAGCAGAATTCGATAGGTTTTTGAAAGGAAATGGGGTGGAAATTAAACATAGTCCCCCTTTTCACCCCCGCCACGAATGGCCAAGCTGAAAGTCCATCAAAATGGCTTTATTGAAAAATGTACATTCCGGTATATGCGATCTGGATTTAGTATTAGATAGATTTCTGATGGATCATCGAAATACAACACATTGCACAACCGGACAAAGCCCGGCGGAAATAATGTTAGGATGTAAAATCAGAAGTTGATTTGATTTGTTATTGCCGGAGCCCGAAAATAAAAATGAAATTCCAAAAAAGGTCAGAATAAGTATGAAACGCCAACAAAAATACTACTCCGGAAAAAGAAAGGAAATTTTTCAAAAGATGGAAGTGGTGTTGGTGAAAGATTATGGGGCAGCAAAAACGAATTGGATCAGGGAAAGGATTGAAAAAAAGATAGGTCCAAGAACTTATTTAGTCCTCATTCCCGATTTACAGAAAACTTGGCACCGGCATCTTCATCAAATTTTAGTGTATGGGGAATTAAGGGAACGAAGTGAACTTCCGGAAAGTGCGGACATATGTGAAACGATACAAAGTACCTACGGAAAATGAATCCATGGGTATTTCGTAATTGTTTAGGTCAGCTCCAACTGTTGGATCACATAAAACTCCTCTTGTTGATACTGAAAATGATTTTGAAACTCTGGGTAGAGAAACTCGTCATAGAAAAGCTCCTGAAAGATTGGAATAATGATGTGGCATTTTCATAATGAAAAAGGGGAGATAATGTAGTATATCCACTCTGTATATCATTTTCCATTGATAGTTCGAATCCTAGCCGCAGTGGTTCTGGGTTTTTATGAGTAACCTAAAAAAGGGATTCCTCGTCTATCATGTTTGTTGTGAACTTACTTCGAGTTGGTAATAAATGGGCTACCGGAAAACACTGGCTTCATTACTAGAACCTACGAGTAAACTACCTAACTTTCCACGGTAGCAAAGAACATAACAGTATGGAAGTGAGAAGTATAACTTTTGCAGCATCGGTGTTTCTGACCTGTAAAATTGGCGATGAATCAGGTTTTCTCATGAAAATGTTGCTATTCTTCACTCAAACGAACTTGAACCCTCTTTTCTTGGCGATTTTCCTGGTTTCTTTGTAAATGATTTTGTTCGTTAGGGTAAGATGTTCATTTATGTATATATTGTTCGGAATACCATCTACAGACAGATCAGCACCCGTGGAATTGACTTGTGATCGCTCGAGTTTGTTTCTAGTAATTATATTGTCTCTCAATCGGCGAGTTGAGCAAGCAACTATCATATTATTTGCATTCCTTTGGATGTACTCAATATCATTTTCCGATATTGTCACATCTTAACTGGTACATATTTACTTCATCATTTCATTCATTATCTTTTTCCTGTAGTCGGTGAATTTCCAGATTATTCAGTCTTGATGCTTGATCAAGATCGTTTATCTTCGAAGTCAATGTTTCGATATTTGATTTAATTTGTATATTTTCAACAGATAACTCATCGTTTCTCTTGACACATTCGTTGATTTTAGCGAGGTGTTCTTCGAGTCGGTTATCTTGACGCTACAGAAAGATACATATTCTCTAAGATCTTTCATTTCGTTTCTAGGCCATTATTTTTTATACGGCTAGTGCTCGCAGTCGGCGACACTGCCGAAATCGCGATCGCGTTCTTTCCTGCGACAGGTATGGCAATTCCATGATGCGCCGTCGAAGCGTAGAACACCCAGCTGACTCATCAGAGAGAGATTTTAATAATGACCATTGAAAAACTTTTCGCAGAAACTGCCACACTGAAGGCCAGGTCTTTTTCGGTTAACCGGTTCGTTGCAGATACCGCAGAGTTTGTTCATTGTGAATAGATGAGATTGAGAAGGTCAATTCACTTATTGTTCGCAATGTTAAAAAAAAAAAAAATTATTGATACCCTTTGTACTTTTGATAACGTGCAGCATCCTACTAAGTGCTGCGACTTTTTTCTCCACTACAGTTTTTATGTGTTTTCCATCACAGGGGAGATAATGTTAAACCTTTCACCACTACACTTGTATGTAATGAGGAAAGCGGCAGACTGCATCAGACATCAAACTTTATAGCTGGAAATCTGATTGGATATCTGAAGATTCTGGAAAATATTCCCCTAGAATTCAGGTACAAGCCATTAGATATGACTCCGAAGTGAATTATGAAGTGGTTAAAAACAACCACCATATATTCACAACGAGCGGGCCTCAACAAGAGAAGAATGCATTAGTATGGTATACTGATAGATCCACGATGTACAAAAGGTTTGGAGTGGGAGTAACGTGTACTAGTTTCAGCAGGGGCGCGCCAACCATGTGGCGAATGTAGGCAAAGCCACGGGCGGCAAAATCTGAGGGCGGCAATTCGGCTAAATAAACCGTACTTACGACCTCTTTTTTATAATGCCGCGTGTCGGCTCCAATTCATGTTAAGTGCGTGATTCTCTTTCGGTTCTCTTTTGCTATTAGCGATAGCGGCTAGCGACTAGCTTGAAAAGTCCGAGTATCACAGGTGGCTTGGCGGTAACGGTAAGTATCAAAAACAAAGAGAGTAAATAAAAAAAAATGTTTTTATTGTTTTTATTGCTTTTTTTATTCGAGAAAGGCTCAAAAGTCGTCTGTCGGAAGCCGCAAAAAATGAAAATTAATATAAATATGTCTGGATTTTGTGAAATGGGTCATTCTAGTTTGTTCTGCGAATCAGATCAGTTGATTAGATAGTTAGTTGGTTAGTGAGGTGAATATTCCAGTGTGAAAAATGGTAAGTAGTGTAACTAAAACTAAATACGGTATATTTTCACTATTCTACGCTCAATTCTAATTGAAATTTCTGAAACTTGTTCTGTATCAAAACTCAGTAGTTTTCGAAAGATTCACTTGTTTTTCCCCATGAAAGGCAATCAACAATATGGCTAATAATTTTACCTTGCAACTACCAACTACTAATTGTAAAGTATTTTTGGGTGATTTTTTTCCAAGGTCCTGTAATACATACTAATACATATTTATTTTCAGCAAATGTTGTACAGGGTGTTCAAAAAATTCAATCCAATTCGTTGGTAAAGACAGAGTAAACTAATTTTTTTCCAAATAGATCACCATGTAACATGTTTTCAAAATATTCAACGTTTAAATTTGTTTTCCAAAAACGTAAATGAGATTGCTAACAATTTAACATTTCCTATTTTAAGGCAAAGGGCAAAAAAAGAAAACGATTGTCAGGTCATGGAAGAGAAGAAAAAATTAGCTGATTCTTTGAAGAAATGTTTGAAACCGTCAGAAATAAGTGTTCTTCCTGAACTTGGAAATACCGACGATGCTCGCCCTAGTTGTTCCTCAGCCCCAAGTTCCTCATTTGTTTCTGATTGTAATAATATAAATGGTACCCAGGAACATCATACTGAAAACGTTCCAGCAGCGCCAATATTACTATTTTCTAACTCCACCGTAACATCTGATGACCCTGGAGAGTGACCCGAAATAATGACATCCGCAGATGCAAGATTTTTAACGGAAAAAGGACCCCATCAAATTACGAATTGGATCTATCCAGTAAACTCACAAGGCCGAAAGTTTTCTGCCAGATATTTTTATCGTAACCTCACCAATGAAGAGAAAATTAAAACAGAGTGGCTGATTTACTCAACAACAAGAGATGAGGTTTACCGTTTCTGTTGCAAACTTTTTGGTAAGTTTTTAACCAACTTGTCTAATAAGGAAGGATGTTCTGATTGAAAACATTCCTCACTAGTGCTAAACAGACACGAAAAAAGTGACTCCCATAAAAAAAATATCGGATCTTGGTTAAACTTATCCAATATGTTATCTAAGGGAGTTACTATGAATGAAAGTCAATTACGTTCATTGCATGTAGGAAAAAAATACTGGTATCGTGTCATTGAAACAATAATTTCAGCAATGAGTTTTTATGTCGTCAATGTTTAGCTTTACGTGGTAGATCTAACAAATTATATGAAAATAATAACGGAAACTTCTTAAAATTAATGGAAACGTTCACCAAATTTGATTCTGTGATGGAGCAACATGTTCGACGCACACATAAAAATCAAAGCAGCGGCAGCGGTAGCGGTATGACAAACTATTTAAGCGATAAACTTCAAAATGAATTGATGAATTTAATCGGCTCAAAAGTAAGAACTACTTTTTAGATCTAGTGAGAAAACATAAATATTACTCTATAATCCTCGACTGTACACCGGATGTGAGTAATACGGAACAATTAAGTGTAGTTTTGAGGTTTGATTTATTGAACGGGTTGACGAAAAAAATTGAAATACGTGAATAATTCATTTTATTTTGCCCTATAGTTGATTCTACTGGTGCTGGCTTGTATCACTATGTGACAGATTCATTAGTAGAATTAAATTTTTAAGTATATATGATTTGCGAGGACAAGGATATGATAACGTAGCAAATATCCGTAGAGTACACAGTGGATTACAAACACAAATCTTAAATATAAACCCGCGAGCATTTTTTGTTCCTTGTTCGGCGCACTCATTGAATTTAGTTATTACCGATATTGCTAAAATTTCTTTTGAGGTATCCGGATTCTTTGACATTGTTTGAGACATTGTATATATGTTTGTTTCCACGTCAACCAAAAGATGGTCAATTTTGAAAACGTGCCTTACAGATTCAACTTAAAACCACTATCTGATACACGCTGAGCCAGTAGAATAGACGCTATAAAACCTTCGAGATATCACATTGGTGGGGTTTATGATGCTCTTTCAAAAGTGATGGATGCATCCGCATCTTCCAAAGATTTTAGTACATCACACCTAGCTCGATCGCTCGCAACAAAAATCCACAACTACAATTTATTATGCTCTGTAATAATCTGGTACAATATTTTATTTAAAATCTATTCTCTAAGTAAATTAATGCAGAATCAAAGTATTGATCTGAAAGCTTGTTTAGACTGAATAAAATAAAAAAATTTTTTTTAGACTTAAGAGATGATAAGGGATTTAACGAACTTCTTGTAGACGCCAGGGAGCTGGCCGAAGAATTAGAAATTGAACCAAATTTTGTATCTTCACAAACAGTTCGTCAAAGAAAAAAGAACAGACTGTTCGATTATGAGAGTACTGACGAACCAATAACAGACCCGAAAATGGATTAAAAAGTAAAAGTATTCTTCTCTATACTAGATACGACCTAATGAAAGATTCGAGGGGTTGAAGCAACTCAATAACATTTTTGTTCATATGAGCAAGGCCCTCATTTTTTATATACAGGGTGTTAAAAATTGATTTTTATTTTGGTTTTCCGTAAATAATTTCTAAAATAATGTCGATATTTGGACGAAAATTGGTATTTGTGGATTTCTTAATATGAGAACTTCAAATTGGATTTGAGTTTGGCCCTCAATTGTAGGGGGCGCCACTTACAGGTCTTTGTCTCATTTGGGGAGTCACAACTTTGTCGTGCATTTATGTATCACATTTTCTAGAAAAAAAAAACGATTCCTCAATCATTTTCACGTGAAAAAGGTATGCTTTTCAAAAGTCGCTACAAGCAGCTGTTCTCGAGATATTTTGATGAGTTAATCAATAAATGTGTTTGTCAAAAAGAGAAACAATTTTGAAAACTTTTGTTTTAATCAAGATAGAAATATTTCAAACGCTAATTTTTAAACAACGGAACACTAAATCAAAATCACAATAAATGTTCGAAATGTCCACCTCCTGCCTGTATGTACGCATACAATCTTCTTCTCATTGATTCGCCCACTCTTTGGCTAATTCCTGTAGTATTTTGAATCCTTCTACAAGAGTTCATTATTCGATTACTTAATTCTTCCTCATTTTGGATAGGTGTCTGGTAAATCAAGGATTTCAAATGTCTCCATAGGAAAAAATCCAAACTGTTGAAGTCTTGTGACCTAGGGGGCCATGGTTGAGGCCCTCCCCGACCTATCCAACGGTTGCCGAAAGTTTGATCTGAAAATTCTCGCGCGTGGATGCTAAAATATGCCGGGGCACCGTCATGCATAAACCACATTTTATTTCGTACTCTAAGCGACACATCTTCCAGTAAAATAGACATATCTTCTTCAAGAAAATGACAATATCTCTCACCGCTTAATCTTCCTGGAATAAAGAATGGACCTATAAAATAAGTCCTAGGAAAAAAAGAGGAGATTTTCAAGTCAACGCGTTTTTTTATGTATAACTTTTTACAGAGTAGTCCGATTTTGACTTTTTTTTCATTATTATTATTCATACTTGAAAATTTGTCCCACTTGAATTTGATAATGGAATTTCCACCTCTGAAGGTAGGAAAATAGGGGATGATTGAACCACCCACTGAATTATCCGATTTAGATTATTCTTCTTTCATTAAATAGAGTATACCTTGGAGTTGGTCCTATTGGATTGGATTTGAAGAGAAGTTATCCAATGTAGGTAGTTATATTTTATAACAGTTAACAGTTGAAGTAAGGTAGGTAAGTAAGAATTTCAAAAGTAATAAAAAATTAAGTAGGTAGTAATTAGTAGATTTCAACCACAAGAAATTGAAAAATAAAAACTTTTTAGTCTTGATTATTAAGCTCCTGTGAGTAACTAATTTTGAGTCAGCGCAAAACAAATAATCAACGAAGATCAATAAATTACTTTGAAGAAATAATGAAAACAAAATAACATAAAAATGCACCTCGGGCCTACTCAACATTAGTCGGTTACATTTTTTGTGAAAAAGTTTTATCTGGTTTTCTATTCGGAACCAATTTTTTTCTCCTTCAAACCTTTGGGAAGCTTCTACTCACGAGTCTGGGGTGGTATATTTTCGTATGCGAATACAACAATTTCTGTCAATAAGGACACACTTTTCTTTTCGCATAAATAAATATTCTGTGTGGTTTGAAAATATCTCCCTCGAGTAGGTTTCTGTCGATTTTCTCAAATAATCATCCACGGCAACTAATCAAAAACCGACAACGAATGGATCGCGTTTGTGTTAATGTGAGGATTTGTTTCGCGTGCGCCTGTATGCGTACATATTTGTATTGATTTTCAAATACACACACACACACACACTTTTATTCCGAATGCCACGCAGAACACAAATTCATACTAAATATGAATGCGACCTGGAAATTTATTAAGAACGCATTTTTCATCAATGGAAAGATTTCGAAAAATTATGGTCTCCAGTATATTCAATTTGTCGTTATCCATCCATCCATACTCTGCGTGCTTGTAATTTGACTAATTACAACGGAGGTGACGCTAAATAATCTGCGTCATCAATTTCAGGTTGCTGTTTTCGTGTAGGTAGTCACAAATCAATGCATGAATTTCGAAGCCCTCACTAATCTGATGTTGTCAGTTTTAATTAACTCAAACTCTGTTGTACCAAGTTGGAGAATATTCTTTGAATCGTTCATGAGATAATCATTAGAGACGAAGGGTACACGTACTTAATTGGGTGTACGAATTATGCTTAAAGACTTCAAAGTGTATGTTTAAAATAAATAAAAATTATAAAAAAATCATTTTTGAAGACAAGCTTTTATACAAATGCACTGAAAAGAAGAAAATTATTTCTTTCATTGTTTGATCTAGGTTATTCTGTGAGTAACAGATTCAAAATCTTGCCGCGCAAGATTACCTATTTTGTATCCGCGGCAAGCTGTTGAATCTGTTACTCACAAAATAACCTAGATCAAACAGTGAAAGAAATATTTTTTTCAGTGCATTTGTATAAAAGCTTGTCTCTATGAATATTTCTTTATATAATTTTTATTTTTAACTTTTTAGTTCTGGTTTTATTGACAACTTATAAAAGCTTGTTTTTTTTCATCTATTTATTTTTATTTAATGGTATTTATGATGTTAAATAACTAGTTCAGTAATTTCCATCTAATTTATTTTTGAATTACAAAAAACTCATAATCTCCGACCCCAAAAATCCTTAGATACCAATTTTGAATAGAATCGGACCATAATTACAAATCTCGTCCTCCATATTGGAGCCACCATTTTGTTTTCTTCTCTAACAAAAATTTAATAATGCATTGTCACCGGAATTATGTACACCTAGTAGTAGACGTGGGCCAAATTTAACTTGCAAGATTTGATTACAGACAGACAGACACACAGACAGACACCGGAACAGGTGAAACTGAAAATAAAAGCGTATAAAAAGCTTATAGAAAGAAATATTCGACCCCAAAAACCCCCCAAATACCATTAAACTCGTCCGCCATTTTGGAGCCGTCATGTTGAATTTTCGAACTTTGACGAAAGAATCGTGATCTCCGAACCCAAAAATTCCTAGATACCAAATTTGAATAGAATCGGACCATAATCACAAAAATTGTCCGCCATATAGAGCAGCCATTTTGCTTTTTTTTCCTAACAAAAATTTCATAGAGTATTGTCACTGGACTTATTTATACCTGCCAAATTTCAAATCAATGGGAAGATTAGAAGTGGGTCAAATTTAATTTGCAAGATTTGATTAAAGACAGACAAACAGACACAACAGACAGACACCGGGACAGGACATCTGCTTCGCCCACGAGGATTACGGAAATTTCCAATCTTTTTTCCCGAAGTAATCTTCGTTCGATTTAACGAAAACTTCGAGAAATTTCGAGAGTGTGTGCAGAGGCAAAAATGTAACAAAAATTGCAGGTCCTCATTCGGAAAAAAAAAATTGAGAGTGGCCATGAAGAGACATAACGTTGAATAAAAAGTCGTATGAACACAAATTGCAGAATTCATGATGTGCAATGGAGAACTCCCCCATTGTTTTTCAATGAGTAAATGAAAAATTAAAGAAAAGCGATCAACCCAAAATACCAGTTATTTTTAAAGGGTGTGACGTAAGTGATTATGTTTTTGTATTAGAAAATAACACATTCAAAAGCTTGCCGCGCTATGAATTCAGTTTGAAGCATTCGAAATAGTCCATCCATCCATACTCTGCGTGCTTGTAATTTGACTAATTACAACGGAGGTGACGCTAAATAATCTGCGTCATCAATTTCAGGTTGCTGTTTTCGTGTAGGTAGTCACAAATCAATGCATGAATTTCGAAGCCCTCACTAATCTGATGTTGTCAGTTTTAATTAACTCAAACTCTGTTGTACCAAGTTGGAGAATATTCTTTGAATCGTTCATGAGATAATCATTAGAGACGAAGGGTACACGTACTTAATTGGGTGTACGAATTATGCTTAAAGACTTCAAAGTGTATGTTTAAAATAAATAAAAATTATAAAAAAATCATTTTTGAAGACAAGTTTTTATTCAAATGCACTGAAAAGAAGAAAATTATTCCTTTCATTGTTTGATCTAGGTTATTCTGTGAGTAACAGATTCAAAATCTTGCCGCGCAAGATAACCTATTTTGTATCCGCGGCAAGCTGTTGAATCTGTTACTCACAAAATAACCTAGATCAAACAGTGAAAGAAATATTTTTTTCAGTGCATTTGTATAAAAGCTTGTCTCTATGAATATTTCTTTATATACTTTTTATTTTTAACTTTTTAGTTCTGGTTTTATTGACAACTTATAAAAGCTTGTTTTTTTTCATTTATTTATTTTTATTTAATGGTATTTATGATGTTAAATAACTAGTTCAGTAATTTCCATCTAATTTATTTTTGAATTACAAAAAACTCATAATCTCCGACCCCAAAAACCCTTAGATACCAATTTTGAATAGAATCGGACCATAATTACGAATCTCGTCCTCCATATTGGAGCCACCATTTTGTTTTCTTCCCTAACAAAAATTTAATAATGCATTGTCACCGGAATTATGTACACCTAGTAGTAGACGTGGGCCAAATTTAACTTGCAAGATTTGATTACAGACAGACAGACACCGGAACAGGTGAAACTGAAAATAAAAGCGTGTAAAAAGCTTATAGAAAGAAATATTCGACCCCAAAAACCCCCCAAATACCATTATCATTAAACTCGTCCGCCATTTTGGAGCCGTCATGTTGAATTTTCGAACTTTGACGAAAGAATCGTGATCTCCGACCCCGAAAATTCCTAGATACCAAATTTGAATAGAATCGCACCATAATCACAAAAATTGTCCGCCATATAGAGCAGCCATTTTGCTTTTTTTTCCTAACAAAAATTTCATAGAGTATTGTCACTGGACTTATTCATACCTGCCAAATTTCAAATCAATGGGAAGATTAGAAGTGGGTCAAATTTAACTTGCAAGATTTGGTTAAAGACAGACGAACAGACACACAGACAGACAGACACCGGTACAGGACATCTGCTTCGCCCACGAGGATTACGGAAATTTCCAATCTTTTTTCCCGAAGTATTCTTCGTTCGATTTAACGAAAACTTCGAGAAATTTCGAGAGTGTGTGCAGAGGAAAAAATGTAACAAAAATTGCAGGTCCTCATTCGGAAAAAAAAAATTGAGAGTGGCCATGAAGAGACATAACGTTGAATAAAAAGTCGTATGAACACAAATTGCAGAATTCATGATGTGCAATGGAGAACTCCCCCAATGTTTTTCAATGAGTAAATGAAAAATTAAAGAAAAGCGATCAACCCAAAATACCAGTTATTTTTAAAGGGTGTGACGTAAGTGATTATGTTTTTGTATTAGAAAATAACAGATTCAAAAGCTTGCCGCGCTATGAATTCAGTTTGAAGCATTCGAAATCGTCCAGAAGACTGAGATAATGTGGAATGGATTGCTTTAGTGCTGCTTAGAAATTCCTACGAAAACTCGAGTTTGGAAGATCCACCTCGATATAATAGATAATATTTTATCCCATTGGAGTAGTGAGTAGTAGCAGAATAGATAAAAAATCCGCTTTCCATAGTGGAACACTCGTCAGCGGATTTTCCAATATCCTCCAAGTCAATATATCACCAGCAATGAGTCGATAACAAATGCCTGAAAATCGTTCGTTTAATAATACAGCACGTCGAGTAAACTTGGTTTCCGCATACTCTTCACATAATCAATCGTTGAAAAATGTGAAATGGAAATTGAAAGGGAACAGAAAGCAACAGAATTCGAGATTGATGGTGGGTGATTTGAGAGTTTTTGGAGTTATGGATAATTTTCTCGATGATGTAAAGAAACTATTGTGAAAATCGAAAGAAGCGCGTGGAGAGAATAGTAATCAATCAGCTCGAAATAATGGAAATTGTTTGTTTCGAATCCATTCGTAAAGGCTTTTGAAAGAAATTCAGGTCTGTTCTCAATTTCCGGTTCTTGACAATTCCTCTCGAATGGATCGAATGAAAAATCTCATATGATTTTTCAATGATGTAGAGGACAGACTTTTTTAACTAAAATGTGAAAGGCATTACCTACAAATTTTTTTTGCTGGTGATTACCCATAACCGGTGATACTTTATGATGAGAAATTCCTTTAAACATGTACGTTTTATACCGTCAGCATCCATACATCGTATTTGGTAATAAACAACTCGTCAAAAACTAGAGAACGATTTTAAAACTGTAGATCATAGCCAACATTTTTGAATCCATTATTTTCTATAACCTGTTCTCCGACGTTATAAACATAATTAATATCGAACAATATGGCTTCATGAAGAAACGATCAGTAGACACGAACTTATTCACATACTGGGTGTCAACGAATCTATTAGACAAGTCATAACTTCTAGAATATTAGGTGTATCAAAATGAGATTTGGTATAGGTTAATGGTATGTGAAGAGGAGAGTTTTCGCATATTTTTCACTTTCCAGTCACTTCCGGTTTCACCGGAAATGGTTCCGGTTTTGAGTTTTTGAATGGAACACCCTGTATATGGTAACATTTTTTGATTTCTGAGACAATTCTGAATCAGAATGTGACATTTCGAAAAGTTTTTAAGCCTACTCCAATTTTTAGAGTCACTTTTGATATTGCATCTAGGTCGCCATGATTGGACGTAAACTAATCTGAGGACCTCAGGTGATGTCAGAAAATTACAATCGCAAAGTTTTAGTGACTAGTATAATAGATAGGAATAATACAAGTTGGCAAAATTACATTTTCGTGTCTAACTATCATTTTTTAAATTGCGACCATTTTTCGACAAGCACTTTCCGAAAAAAGGATTTTTTGACGAATATAACGATACTTATTTATTCGCGGTTGGATTAAAAATAAGAACATAAATTATATATTATTAAGGAAAATACTGGATAATAATTTATTTACATCAAAAACATGTTGATTGGACAATATTTTCCTACATAATTCAATCAGAAATGGCTTTGATAATGATACTCCAACATGAACTTCAACAAATTAAGGGTACTTATCTTCAGTTTATCGCAAAAATTATTTCAGGCTCTAACTTTTATCTAAGTGGAGTATCATGAATTTGAGGTTGGGTTTGTTTGTCAGTTCATCTATAAACAAAGTTAAAAAAGATTGTTATAAATCTGGCTTGAGTTTTTGATATCATTTCTATTGTTAATGCTATTGGGGTCTTTTTCAATATGTATCATTTCTAGGAATGTTCTTACTCTTGGATTCCTTTCTTTGGTCAAAATTTCAACGTTGTAAGTGTCAAACTTATGTTGATTTTCTTTCTCGTGTTTGGATAAGGCTGTAATGTCGGTTTTCGAGTATTTGGGGTTACTCGTTTCTGCAAATATTGTTTTGTTTGACCTATATAGGTACTTTGACAGTCTTTACACGGTATTCTATATACTGTATGAGTTTGTTTGTTTTTCGGTATTTCTGGTTTTAATTTTGAATAAATGGTTTTGTTCGTATTTTTCAGTAGGTGTGAATAGTTATGTTGTGTTTCTCCATTGTTTTATTAATTTCATTCGATAGTTTGTCTATGTATGGTAAAAGTATGTATGTTGTTGTTTTCTTCACTTTATTATAATTTTTATTGTAGATCGCATGTATTCGTTTTTTTATTGTTTTTTCAGTGGCTGGGGTAATTATTTTCTTTAAATATATTCTTGATTATTTCTATATTACTTTTCCTGAATTTTGGGTGGGCAAGCTTTATAGCGGTCAGTTAAATTTTGAATAACATTTTTTTTGTAACTAAGTGGTGCGTTTGACAAATAGTTTGTATAACGATTTGATGCATTTGGTTTAATAAACCAGTTTGTGAAATTTTTTCCAGTATTGTCGTGAGCGGCACATCCATCATGTACAAACCATAATTAATTTCGTTCTTGTAAACTCATATCATCCAAAAAATCCGTCAGTTCGTTTACCAAAACCTGTAAATGGTGATACCTATTTTCAATTTAGGTTTTGGCGAAAAAAAAGGGCCCTATTAATTTGTCGTTAATAATACCGCACCACACGATTGTTTTTGGGTAATACTGGTTTTCATTGGCAATGACAAAATTCAGATTTTCGTCCGACCACCACCTACAATTTTGTGAAGAGACAACGCCATTTAATTTTTTGAAAATATGCTCAGAATGTTCATAAAATCAGATGTGGAATCATCTGCGACTGAAAGATGAACTTTAGTTACTATCTTCCATCGTTCAGGATAACTTCTTGTGGGGTATTCATGTTGAAAAGGAAAACATCCCTAATTGAAAATTGAATAGAACTATTTTTCTGTAAATTGAAAAATCCACTATAAAAATGAAGTAATTTTTTGTAATATCTAACAGAAAACAACTACTTTTCCGGCTATAGCCACGCTGGACATTGAACTACATCTGACAGATATTGAGAAAGGACCCCACTTCAAAAGAAAAAATCTGAATGTGAAAATTTGCATTTTTATTCAGATAGTTATTTGATTTTCTATTCCAGTCTTAATCGTGAATTTTTCAATTAACCTAAAAATGTTTCTATTCAATATTCAATTGGGAATGTTTTCCTTTTCAACGCCATGTGTTGTGAACGTGGATTCATCCTAAAAAAGAATGTTTCAATGGAAATCACGTTGATCTTCCATTTGTCCTTGAATCCACATGCAGAAGTCTCACCGCAATGCATAGTCTCGTTCTTGAAACGTGCAAATAAACTTTCGCTCATAGGCATGATATTATTTTTTCTTAAGAATCCTCATACCAGAGCTTTTTTTCACTCCCTTAAAAGCAAAAATTTCTCAGGTGGATCTTCCAGGGTTTTCAATAACTGCCTGAAGTACTTCTAATTGATTTTCTTCAGTACATACAGTTTTGAAAAATTCACAACCTATTATCTGAAAACTTTCTAATTCAGGAACTCTTTTAGGTGACGACAAATATTCAGTCCATGTAAAAAAAAAAGATTCCTGCAAACGAATCATTTCCCTTGCTGCCATTAGGCAGAGAGAGATTCATGTGGAAATTTGGTTAGTCCGTTTGATGTTTAATGAAATCTCCATCACTTCAGTTTTTTATTATTTCCTGGAGTTTCAACGTATTCTCAATTCCCAAGTGTTTCTCCTTAGGACCTAAATAGACGGAACTTCTAGAAATTTTATTTCAGAACTGAGACGGTCAGTTGATGCAGTCATTCACGTTTAAATTCTTTTTGTGTACCAACCCAAAAAGAAAAGTTCTTTATTCGGACAATAAACGTCAGACCTTTGGAGCTATTGGAGTGAAGGAGCGTTACCTGAATTATAGTTTCTTTTAGCGGGTAAGTTTATTTATCGTGTATTTAAATGCGGGACAGTTTCCGTTGCAGGAATGCGATAAACATTGGTCCTGTCAGCACCAAGGGAGGAAGAAACCCTATTAAATAACGCTCAGCTGCTCAGCTCTTTCGTTATTTCGGCTACCCAATAGATAAAACAACAAGATAAATGAACTTTTATAATAGTCTCTCAATTATCATCTCCTCTTTAGGGTGGACGGATTAGAATTGTGGTTACAAATAAATTCCATCAACTTTTGGAATTTCTATCGACGTTTTCAAATTATTTTCCAAATAGTAAACGTTCTCTCTATACAGGGTACATCTTCATTAGTTAACGCGATTTATATAATGAGTACTAAAAATAGCATCATTCTGAAAATTTGTAGAGACGCTGAAGGAAACATTTAAAATCCAACTAAAATTTTTTGTCATTCTGACACTTCCGTTTTCTCCGGGAGTGACGTTACATTTGTTATTCTCAATGGGACAAACTGTATTTTATGAAATTCTTGGAGTCCGCTCCCGATTCTGATTCAAATTTATATATCATACCCTCCACCCAAAATAAACCATTTTTGAGTTATTCGAGTTTTTCTAGAAAAAGTTACAAATATAGCCTATTGAACATCCCAAGCAGCATCATAGTGACGGAAACTGTAATCACCACTGAATATACCACTTCAAAGTCACAATAACTATTTTATATTTGCATGGTTGTAGTCACGTTATTCCCATCTATGCTAGTCACTCCACAGTTCTATAACTTGTTGGTGTCAATTGAAGTGACTAAAACATTTTGGCCACCAAGCAGAATCACCAGAGTGTTCAAACTTGAAAGTGGAAAATAACCGTTGCGGTAACCATCCTGTATCACTTAAATATCACTTAGAAGTCACAATCACTTTTTTAGTAACTTATATCAAAACTTCAATGTGGCAGGAACTTGATTGTGATATGTGGTGATGGTTGCCACGTTCTTGCTATCTACATAAGTGATTTCCACAGTTCACGTTCAATGAAAGTTAGTACAAAGTTACAATTACCTTTAAAGATCACCATCATGTGACCATGGATTGGTCCGCGCTTTGACGAAAGGTAACCTAACTCTTCTCAAATTATTTCATTGTGACTTGAAAAAAGTTTGTTCTACCTGTTAACGTGAATGATATTTATCCAGAATGAAATGGGTTGTGCGTTCACAATATACCTACTATTGTTCTCCATTTTGAAGTGACCGTGGATTGGTCTGCGATTTTCTCAAATTATTTTGTTACGTGAAACGCGAATAACATTTATTCAAAATAAAATGGATTATGCCTTTTCAATAGTAATTTTTTTTATTTTGTATAAAAAGGTTAATTTAAATAGATTGGATTGGATCTCAGACTTGTGCGCCTGCTTAAAATTCATACTTTAATTGTTAATTCGGTTTGCATAAATACCATCATTTTCATCACTTGTTAATTGATAATTGTTAATTGATGCTGTATAAATCCACCGTACTTGCTACATGTCCTTTTTACAATTAATGGAAATGTACCCGCAATTTCAAAGTTATAACTTTGAAGTCGCAGGTTATAATAGCCGCAACATGTTCGCCACTTTCAAGGGTATAAGACCTATTGGATTTTTTAGGTTATAACTTTGAAGTAGTGAGTCATAGGCCTGCGACGTGGGCGCCACTCTATAGTGGTGGAAAGGTTGATAAGTTAGTTCCACTGGCTACTTTAGAGTGGTATATTTTCAGTTAAAGTCACTTTAAAGTTATATTCTCCAAAACGCGCCATATTTACAGGAATATGCTGGGTCGCTATTATTAGACAAATGAACGAAACATACAATAAAGATTTATTTGTCGTCAGTACTGCATCAAACGTAGTAATTTATTGAGTATTGGTTATAAGTACTCAAGATTGATGAAAAAAATGTTTGAGGGATTTTTAAGTACATAAATTCAGAGGCGAGTTATTTCCAAAATTATATTTTTTTCCTTAAATGGCGCGTGCCCACAATCGAGCTACAACACCCATATTTCAATCGTTTTAATTTTATACCGATCAATAGTATCCAAATTCAATAAACTTACTTACGTGTTCGTATGTATGTATGATCCAGGAACGTAGATCGGAACGTAGCGGCCACCAAAAAAGTGTTTCCCATTTTGGTAGCCATCTAGTGATAGAACTATATACAGTGCTAGTCAAAAGTCCGCTCCCCCCCTCGTATCTTTTGAACGGGTATACTTATAATAATGAAATTTGGAGGGTGGAAATAAACGGATGTAGGCTTCTCAACTGGTCATAACAGGTGACGCAATAGTCATAAATGACGTCACATGGCCACTGTGACCAATAATTTTAAATGGGACCCTATGGCAAGTGACAGCTCGTTTGAAAGGTATTGAAAATACCTATTCAGTCATAGTTATAGTTTCGCATTTAATTAATAAAGATTTAAGAACCAGTTCTTATAATAAGTGTTCAAAATGTGCTCCATCTACTTCCTGGCAGTAATGCATCCTATTGCTAAACTCTTGTCGTACTCGTCCCAGTGTGTCAGCGGAAATTGCCCTACATTCTTCAACAATTCGTTGTTTCAGAATGGCAATACTGTCAGGTGCTGTAGCGTAAACCTTAGATTTCAAGTACCCCCATAGAAAAAAATCTAATGGTGTAAGGTCCGGTGACCGAGCTGGCCATTCGATCGAACCTCGTCGTCCAATCCATCTACCACGATATTCTTCATCTAGGTAACGTCTTACTGCACCGTAATAGTGTGCAGGAGCACCATCTTGTTGAAACGTTATTTCCAAGTTGTCGAATTCATCTGGATTATCTTCTAGAATTTCAAGAATTAACGCCTCAATATCATTTTGTAACATCTCCAGATACAATTCACCGGTTAAGATAGCATTGAGAAAAAGAGGCCCAACTATGTGGTTCCCCAAAATACCTGCCCAAACATTTACTTTTCTGAAATTGAGTATGTTTTTCACGAAAGATGTGAGGATTTGTGTCACTCCAATACCTCACATTTTGAGTGTTAACATTTCCATTGAGAAAGAAAGTACTTTCGTCACTAAAACAAATTGTCTGTATGTAGCCTGGTTGTTGGTTCATTTTATTGGACATAGTTTCACAGAATTCTAGTCTTCGGTCGGGGTCATCATCTGAACGTTGGTGCACCATTTTTAATTTGTATGGATGAAATTTGTTTTTAGCCAACACCCTATGTACTGTCCTTTGACTGACTTCACAGATAGACGCAACTTGGGCTGTGGAAGAAGTAGGGTTTACTACCATTTCTCCAATTATGTAAATTTTTTTGTCATCACTAATTGTTGGTCGACCAGATCGTTTGGCATCTTGAACACTACCTGATGCTTCAAACTTCCGAAGGAGCTCCCTCAAATAAACCCTCGATATAGGGCGATCGGGGTACCTCTCATTAAACAGTCGTTCCGCTGCATGGAAATTGTTTCTACATTCACCAATTATTAAGATAGCTGCTACTTTGTCGGCTACAGTACGTACCATTTTGCCTATGTAAACACTTAAACGTCTCGTTAAATAATAGCTTAGGTAAATTTTCAAGGTATAAACACTTTTGACAAGTAGAGAATTCAAAAACGTCAACCTTTTTGACAATTAACCAGAGGCGTACTTTAAAATCTTTATTAATTAAATGCGAAACTATAATTTTCGTATTTCTTCAATTTATCAATCAAAATCAGCCGAAACCCAAACAAAATTGGTATGACTGAATAGGTATTTTCAATACCTTTCAAACGAGCTGTCACTTGCCATAGGGTCCCATTTAAAATTATTGGTCACCTACTATTGCGTCACCTGTTATGACCAGTTGAGAAGCCTACATCCGTTTATTTACACCTTCCAAATTTCATTATTATAAGTATACCCGTTCAAAAGATACGAGGGGGGAGGGGACTTTTGACTAGCACTGTATATTACGTGGCGGTGGTTGTGGTCAAACACCTCAAAGTTTTCCAGGAACGTGGCCGCTACGTTCCGTTCACTTAAAATGCTACTTGGGATACGGTATTTTCATGTAAATTATAATTTTAAGTGATATGCAGTGACTGAATCAAGAATATTGAAGGTGTAACGGATCACTCATCATAATCACTCCTCTGAATTATTTACAGGGTGCGCAAAGAAGTGGGTGGTTGTTTCTTCTCATTATTAAAATAAGCCCTAGTTCTGATTCACTTCCCTATACCCCAAACCCATAATTTCGGGAATTTTCCATAATAGTACTTAATTCATATTAACTGCCTGAAATTTTGATTTTTCCTGTAAGTTTGATTGATTATCATCAGAAAAAGTTCAGTATCGCTCGTGTTGTTTATAATAATAAAAAATTCATTAATTTATTAGTGATTTATGGCGAATGTGATAAAGTTTTCGCAATAACATATGATGTTATTTGCCATCTTCATGGCAACAAAAGTTCAAACACATTGCCTTCAACGTCTTAGCATTTTCCACATCTTCGTATAGCCTCTTCTACAGCTCGTCTTATCATTTTAGGTGGATAGAGTTGAAAGCTGTGCGAACTCTCTGCTGAAAATCTTCAGTTGTTGGCGTATGGTAATACACCTAATTTTTCATATATTCGTCCAAATAGGTTTTTACCATCTGCCTATTATATGGGGGTGCTCCATCATGTTGATACCACATTTATCTATGATCAGCTAGCATCAGCTGTTCCAAATAATCCGTATCGAGATTCCTCAGGATTTCAAAGTATCGTTCATCTGAAAATAAAACAACCCTGTGGATTGTTTTCTAGTTTTTCCACATGCTATGAATACACATAGCTTTCTGGTGGTATTTTCAAGTATAATTATCCAATCACATGATCAATATTTTTCTAACAGCACAGTAAACATTGACTTTCCAACGGTCTTGAAATTGACGTTCCCGAACAGAATGTGGATTGCTATCGCTCCAGTAGTGAGAGTTATGCTTGTTGAATATTCCATTTTTGGTGAATTTTGCTTCGTCACTCCATATGATGTCACTCACAATTTGGTCATGAACTCCGCAAAGTTTACCCTCCTCTCATAGCCTGAATTATGAGAATGAGGATGCCATTTGTGTTTTGCCAATATTCTCTGTATAGATATTTTATTCAATCCCAAATCTGGTAAAGCATCTTTCAACGATGCTTCTGGCAAAGTTGCGTAGTACACCAACACTGTAAATTCATTTTCTCTGTAGTCCACTACCGTTTCAGTTTTGATAATATTCCTCTTGAAGGATCCACAGTTCTTGAGGTTGAAATTGATTTACTGATAATTTCTGGAGATGGTTTTGGTTGTCCTGGATATATTGTAGCAAAAGTATCACATTTTGATTTGTTGAAAATATGAACACGATGTTCATTAAATCAGATGTGGAATCATCTGCGACTGAAAGATAAACTTTAGTCACTATCTTCCATCGTCAAGATAACCTCTTGTGGGGTATTCATGTTGAAAAGGGAAACATTCTCAATTAAATATTGATAAAAAGATTTTTCTGTGAATTGAAAAATCCACGATAAAAATGAAGTTAGTTTTTGCGAATGTCTAACAGAAAACAACTACTTTCCCGGCTAAAACCACGCTGGACATTGAACTACATCTGATAGATATTCTGAAAAGACCCTAACTCGAAAGAAAAAATCTGAAATTGAAAATTTGCATTTTTATTCAGATAGTTATTTGATTTTCTATTCCAGTCTAAATTTTTCAAATTCACAGAAAAATCTTTTTATCAATATCTAATTGAGGATGTTTCCCTTTTCAATATCACATTTTCTTGTGAAAACTTTATTACATTCGCCATGAATCACAAATAAATTAATGAAATCTTGATTTTCATTCTCAACACGAGCCATATTGCACTTTTTAGGATGAAGAATCTGACAGTGTACAACTTTGATTCATTTGTCGGTAGATATGCTCAGCTTAATTGAAAAATAAAAATTTCAGGCAGTTAAAATGCAGAATTAAGAAGCATTATGGAATATCTCCGAAATTATGAGTATTGAAAAAATAATTAGAACTAGTGCCCATTTTCATGATAGCATTGAATCATGGGGAACAAATGGGGTTTTCATTTGAAAAAAATAGATTTTCAATGATTCTCATTCACTTTCTGGACCCAATTTTTGCACACCCTGTAAATTATTCAGTTGGTGTGATAATGGTGAGTGATCCGTTCAACCTTCAATATTCATGATTCAGAATCCGATGATGGTGTGTTTTACAAACAAACATATGGTTCAGGGATGGGAAACTGTATGTCACCCATGAAGATCTTGTAATGTCAGAATTACAAAACAATGTTGAAAAAAATTATCCTTCTCAGTACCTTTTTTCGAAAGATATATTCGCAGCCATTCATATAGATAAAAAAGTGAAATTTCAAATATATTCCAAAGTTTCCACTCAAAATTAAAATTCACCTTGGAAGTTGAAAACGATAATACCATAATATTTCTTGACACTAAAATCATCTAAACTTCAGATAATACCTTGAAGGTTGATTGGTATAATGAACCCAGTTTTTTGAAGAGATTTTTGAACTACTTTTCACACCATAATTTTCAACACCAAATCATTATAGGATATTCAAAGACCAGAGCAGTTTCCATTTCGGACCCAGAATACCATAAAAACAATTTAGAATTGATAAAACAATACCTAGTAAAGAATAATTATCCAATATCATTAGTCAATAGAATTATTTACGAAAATAAACCATCCATCGCAACAGATAATTCAACAACAACAATGATAAAATATAACAAAATACCATGTCAATAATCTCAAAAAAAATTTGAATGACGAACAAATCAAAATTGCTTTTTCGAATGATGGATTGAATACTGCCTTTTTCTATTTGATTAACCATATTTCTAGACAAATTATCATTACTATCATTATTATTGTCTGTTTTCTCATCAATAAGGAAAACACTGGCAAAGTTCCATTATTTATATTTTTTATTCTCAAATCTCTTCCTAATCTTAGATTTTTACCTCAGAGTTCAGTTGTCTCTTTAGAATATATATACTATTGTGCCTGTGGATCTATTACGTCTGACCATGGTTTATGTTTTTGAGGATTTCAACCAGGAAAAAACTACTTTTGGTGAGTACTTTCCCAATATTTTACAAAACCGTTGATAAATATATCATGGCTAGTAACACCTATTTTCAATACTTTTTATACTTTATTATATGAGAAACTATTGTTACAGAGCCTTGAGGATGAATTTAATTGAATTCGAAACGTCGACAAGAAACAAAAGTTTTTTCTTCAACATATACTGATCCCAATCCCAACTAAACTACGACAAAAATTAATGATTCAATCACTGCATATCACTAAAAATTGTAATTAACATGAAAATGGTGTATGTTCCATTTGTTGGTTTTTCTAGAAAAACTCGAATAACTCAAAAAAGGTTCATTTTGGGTAAATGAATTCATATCAAAATCATGAGAGTAATCTAAAATTTGTATATACTATAGGGTTTCCTATTGAAAGAAGCAAAGATGACGTCACACCCGGAAAAACCGGAAGTGTGACAACAAAAATATTTTAGTTGTATTTTCAATTTTTCTTTCACCGTCTCTACACATTTTCAGAATCATGCTACTTTTAGTTATCTATATATAGATCGCGGATATCAATAAATCCGAACATCTGTCATTAGATGAAAAACATAGTTACATAGTTACATGTCCAAATGGAATCATATTTGAATGATACAAATTATGATTGGGGCCAAGCAATATTCTTCAGGTCACATCAACCCCAAGTTAATGGTAGAAAATTACCCAATATCATCGTCGAACATACTTTCATATATCTGGGGTTGAAAAGTTATTTGTTAGGTTGGATTCCATAGGTAGTTCACGAAAAAATATCTTTTAGGTCCACAAAATTGAAAGAAATACAGTGAATAAAAAATACTGGAACTTGGATGCGATTTTTATTTATTTTGTATGCTCATCCTTCTTCAACATTTCAAAATCACATTGTACAATAACAAATCGAAACGATAAAAAAAATTACTTCGACGCTTGATCCCTCATGTTACTTATTTTATTATCTGGTCATCTGTGAGGTATTTTATAATAGATTATTAATAAAAAATATTTTCAAAGACAAGCTTTCATTCAAATGCACTAAGAAGTAAAAAATTATTACTTTGGATGTGTGACGTAGGTTATTCGTGAGTTATAGATTCGAAAGCTTGTCGCGCAAAGTTTTTAGTTCAAATACAAAATTGAAAAGCTTTTGAATCTACAGTGTCACACATAAAAATCGCAACATATGGAAGTTTTTTTAATTAATAGATATAATGAAAATTTGACTTCGCAGTTAGTTTGTGCTTGAAAAATGAGTGAAAAATAGCTTCTTTCCTTTTGTCATGTCAAATTTGACATTTTTTTCGAAAGTCTTCAAAAAATCAGGTTTTTTGGAAATTTCGAAAAATTTCAGATAAAAAAGTTGCTCAGTTTCCAATTTTATACCTTTGTTCCAAATTTGAACTCTCTACTGTCAATTCGATTTTGTTCCAATTCTTTTAATTTTTCGAATTTTTCGCTCTACCGATTCGAACGAAACATGACTCAGATTTCATAATTTTTAGGAATACAAGACTCCAATGTCATATCTTGCCCAGAAAATACCCACATTGGCCTTTTACCAGAAAAAAAATGCACCTCCAGAATTTCGTCTTTGTTGTTGCAAAGTTCATCTAGTTTTTTCATTTCATTGTGAAACGGATTCGGATTTCCAATGTATGGATGTCAATATGTCAGTAATCGAATAAACGAATTTCTCTTCATTCTTATCACACTCTTATTTATATTTTTGATAGATTTTTATCCCGTTAGCTGCAGATGAGTTCGAAATATGTTTATTCTCTACATGTTCTTTGTTTGCCAATGGTCTGTGCTTAAACACTTTTTGTTTCAGATAGCCCCATAGAAAAAAGCCCATTGGAGATAAGTCCGGTGATCTTGGTGGCCAATAATCTTCCCAATCTCGTCACTTTGCCCCTAAACATCTGACTGAGACACTGTTTCACTTCTACGGTTTGGTGGATTGGTGCTCCGTCAAGCTGATACCACCAATTTCCTCTAACACTTAGAGGCAGATTATCCAAAACTTCAGACAACTGATTCATAATGAAATTTCTGTAAATGTCTGAGTTCAAATTTTCTTTAAAAAAATATGGTCTAATTATTTGGTTATGTAATAAACCACACCACACATATGTCTTGAATGAATATTGGTCACGGCATTCTATTACAAAATTTGGATTATTGTTGGACCACCAGCGATAATTTTGGGCACTTACTGTTCCGTTCGACGTGAAAGTTACCTCGTTTGTCCATAAAATCCTGTAGGGAAATGTGATATCATTTTCTCCCTCACCTTGGAACCGAAATGAAAATCCTACTGGAATATCGAAATCTCTTTTTTTTTCAGAGTGTGTATGAACTTTGGCTAATAGGGATGGAAATTATTTTTGTGCAAAATTCTTCTCACAGTTTCTCTGCCAACCCCTGTTTTTTCACTAATACTCCTAATATTGGTTTTTCTGTTTTCAACAACGCTCAAACAAACAATGAGTTGTTCTTCTTCATTATACCTTATTGGATTATGTGGTTTTTCGAAACGATTGTCCACAGAGCCAGTTTCTTTGAATGTTTTCAATATCCTTCCCATGGTACTGGAGTGAATATTTCCTCCTGGATGCCGGTGATTGAAAATACAAGCAACATCTCGATATGGCACATTCTCACTACATAAAAGAACGATTTCCACTTTGTCTTGTGTGGATAACATTGTACATAAAACTTATTTATGAATCATGATTGTACGAAAATCTGTACACAAAACAACTCGATTTATTAAACGCAATAATTTGACATTAACCAAAACTAAAAATTTGTTTCAAAAGCCTACTAAGGGAAAATTTTGTTGCATTAGTCTTGTATTGTTTGAAATCACGAAATTGTATATCATGTTCAGTACAAATCGCTAGAACGAAAGTCTTTTGGATAGTTATGAAACTGTAGGTCATTGTTTAGTTTACAGAAAATTATGATATTTCGGGTTTGTTTGTAACTGAATTATTGGTCAGATAAAATAATGAAACTGGATAAAACTCTTTTAAAAAAGAAATACGAGTGTAATAAGAATGAAGAGGAATTCGTTTATTCAATTACTGACATAGTAACGTCCATACATTGCGAATCCGAATCAGTTTCACAATGAAATGAAAAAACTAGATGAACTTTGCAACAACAAAGACGAATTTCTGGAGGTGCATTTATTTTTTTTTCCCGGTAACAGGCCAATGTGGGTATTTTCTGGGCAAGATATGACATTGAAGTCTCGTATTCATCAAAATTATAAAATTTGAATCGTGTTTCGTTCGAATCGGTAGAGCGAAAGATTCGACAAATTGAAAAAATTGGAAAAATGTCGAAGTGATAGCAGAGAGTCCAAATTTGAAGAAAAGGTATGAAATTGGAAACTGAGCAACTTTTTGTTTTCATTTTCGAAATTTCCAAAAAAATGAGTTTTGGAGGATTTTCGAAAAAAAAAGTCAAATTTGACAGGATTAGAGTAGCACATGACAAAAGGAAAGGAGCAGTTTTTGATTCATTTTTCAAGCACAAACTAACTGCGAAGTTAAATTTTCATTATATCTATTATTCAAAAAAACTTCCATATGTTGCGAACTTTATGTGTGACACTGTATAACTCACGGCATAACCTACGTCATTTGAATAAAAGCTTGCCTTCAATGAGGTTTTTATTGATTATTTTATATTATATAAGTCGCCTTAATCTATGGAACTGGAACTGGAAAATAAATATTATTATTATTATTATGCATTTTTGTTAAAGCATCCTTATTATGAGGCCTTTTTACTCAGAGTTGTGAGCTATCTAGTTCTTCAATAAGGAGACCATCTAAAGATGAACTTGTCCGCCATCCTGGAGCTGCCATCTTCAATATGAATTATGACAAAAATCAATATTCTCGACTGAATTCATAATCTCCGACCCCCAAAACCCCCACTTACCAATTTTGAATAGAATCGTACCATAATTATAAAACCCGTCCGCCATCTTGAATTTATGAATTTTGACACAAAAAGTCATGATCTCCGACCCCGGAAACCTCCACATACCAATTTTGAATAGAATCGGACCATCTTGGAGCAACCATTTTTATTTTATGAATTTTGACAAAAAATTCATAATTTTCGACCCCGAACCTACCAATTAAAAGTGGTTGAAGAAAAAATGGCTGACTTATGATGTTAGAGAAATCGCTGCCAACTACGAGTGGTAGGTATAGCAGAAAATTATCCAGAACATGAGCTTAGAAAACTTCTTTTAAATGGTAACTCGGGAATCTTCTCAGGTGAATCAAAATGTAAAGTATTAAAAATATTTCACACGAAAAAGAATTCTAATATCTGGCAGTCAATTATTCAGGTTAGCAAACTAGTTTATGAGCGGACTCTCAATTCTGGAAATTTGTTTATCGGTTATGTTAGTTGTACTGTTTATGACGGCATTGATGTATACCGCTGTTACAAGTGTAACGACTTCAATCATTTCTCTCGTAACTGTAGTAAACCAATTTCCTGTCCTGTTTGTGGGGGTGCCCATGAATTGAATCAATGTCAATCATCCATAAAAAAATGCTCTAATTGCATTAAACTAACTAGCAAAGATATAAATACTGTAACGAACCTAGGCCGGACCTGTCGCCTCACACGTTGCCATCGACAGCGATGAGATCATCCCCGGAGATATTCGAGAACCATCCAGTCGCTCTTCCGCGGAAAACAACGGTCAATATTGGAAACAATTGGAACATACCAGAATTCGAAACATCGAGAATGCTGTATCGGAGATAAATAGGCGATCCTCAAGTGGAGTCGAGACAGTCTGAACGAGCCCATACGATCGAGCTATTCAGTAGCGTAGTAATATAAATTAAGTTGTAGATTAAGTGTGAAATAAATTAAATAAACCAAGTTAAGTTTATTTACGTTACAATTGGTGTCGGAAGTGAGATTTTGAAAATAAACAAGTGATCGTGGAGTGGATAGTCAGAAAAATAAATTGATAGACCTTTTTGTACGCCCAAAATAGACAGTGGCCCGGTTTTCGCGAAGTGGACAATTGTGCGTGGGAATATAAACTGATACACTGTTCACGTGAAACAGAAAATAGACAGTGGCCCGGTTTTCGCGAAGTGGACAATTGTGCGTGGGAATATAAACTGATACACTCTTCGCGTGAAACAGACAATAGACTGGTGGCCCGTGGAAAAGAATTCGCGAAGTGAATTTTAACAAACTGATAAACTTTTCCTGTGAAACAGACTGATACCTCGTCAAAGACAAAATGTGTTCAAGAAAAGTGCGCCTTCGGATTTGAAGGTAGCGGAATTGAAACAGGAATTGGAGGAAAGGGAACTGGAAACAACGGGTAAAAGCAAGTACTCCAGGAAAGACTTGCAGAAGGACTTATACAAGAAGGTGAGGACCCCGAAACATTTTTATTCGAAGTTCTGGAGGTGATTTAAGTTTGGTAATGAATAAACTCGAAGAAACTAGGCCGGGCCTTCGCCTCCCGTTGCCACCCACAGCGATTTAGATCATCCCCGAGATATTTTGAGAACCATCCAGTCGCTCCCCGGGAAAAAAACGGTCAATATTGGAAACAATTTGGGAAATCCAGAATTTAAACATCGAGAATGCTGTATCGGAGATAAATAGGCGACCCCCAAGTGGGAGTTTAGGGCAGCTTGAACGAGCCCATACCACCGAGCTAAAAGGGAGGGAGTAATATAAAAATTTAAATTGTGATTAATGTTAAATAAAATTTAAAAAAACCAAGTTAAGTTTTTTACGTTACAATTGGTGTCGGAAGGGGAGATTTTGAAAATAAAAAAAGTGATCGGGGGAGTGGGTAGTCAGGAAAAAAAAAATTGATAGACCTTTTGTACGCCCAAAATAGACAGTGGCCCGGCTTTTGCGAAGTGGACAATTTTGCGGGGAATATAAAAGATACACTGCCGGAAACAAAAAAAGACAGTGGCCCGGTTTTTGCGAAGTGGACAA
>JAFIRS010005464.1:0-56313 GCA_018342105.1 Gonioctena quinquepunctata
TTTTTGAGGTCGAATATTATGATTCTTTTGGGAAAATTGGAAAATTCAAGATGGCGGCTTCAAAATGGAGGCCGAGTTCTGTGATTATGGTCTGATTCTATTCGAAGACACTCGCGTTACAAATAGATCAGGTACGTGTGCATTGATAATATTATTGTTGGGAAGGATTCTGAATATACATCGAAGGTCATAGATACATGTCTCTCTGACCATCGAGCCCAATCAATTACTATGGAATATCCCATATCAAACAGCAACGACAAAAATTATTTATTGTAACGTAAATAAACTTAACTTGGTTTAACTAATTTATTTAACACTTAATCTACACAATTTATATTCTACGCCACTGAATAGCTCGATCGTATGGGCTCGTTCAGACTGTGTACTCCCTCTTGAGGGCTGTCCATTTATCTCCGATACAGCATTCTCGATGTTTCGAATTCGGACGGTTGGCATTAGCATATTCCAATTGTTTCCAATATTGACCGTTGTTTTCGCGGCAAAGCGACTGGATGGTTCTCGAATATCTCCGGGGGTGATCTCATCGCTGTCGATGGCAACACGTGAGGCGACAGGTCCGGCCTAGGTTCGTTACATTGCCCCTTCTTAAGACATTTCGTCCCGAAATTTCATCCTTGAGTGTGACGATATCTGCATGACTCCCCATATCTGCCCGTGAAGTTCGATGGAGAGTAACCTCCACGGTCTTCATGATCGGTCGGGAAGGGGTTACAGCAAACCAAAATCTTGACGCCGCTGGATCTGAATATCACCTCCAGCATACTTCTTATGACTCTCCAGTCCAACCCATCAATACCACAGGACAATTTTGGAATTGCTAGATCCACCAGATTCTGGTCCACCATAGTATCTCTTAGTTTGGTGAGACTCTTCCAGACACCTTCATAGGACGGTTTATCTTGGGAATGCCTCTTGGTAACTAGGTAGTAGATGTTTCTCTGGCCTTTCTTCAACTTAGCACCCACCAACTTCTGGATTCTGCCCCGCAGTGTTTGGAGTTGACCAAATTTTTGGAGAACACTACGGCGATGCCCTGGACATTTGAAGATCTTCTGCCACACAGTCCCTAGTGCGTAGTCAGCAGGCACCTCGAAAAGTCTCGTGACGCCTCTCTAGTAACCCTGTAGAACTTTCTGCCCGTTTGAATACAAGGACATAAACTTCTCGAACGTCATATCATCCTCCGGTGGCTTGAGGGTGCGAACTTGGTCATGGTTTCCAGCGTAAGGGGCCAACCTGTTGAAATGGACGACCCTTGGTTTCCCTCGGGGTGGCTTATGGATTCGGTACACAAGGTCGTTTATCCTTTTCACGATTTTATACGGGCCTTCCCATGAGTTCCGCAACTTTGGTGATAGGAACAAATGAAGATACTGGTCCCAGTCTCTTTGATGGTCAGAGACAACCTTGGACAAGTGGCGGTTGATCGTCCTGTTCATCCGTTCCACCATTCCATCGGACTGCGGATGTAGGGCCGTGGTTCTTGTCTTGCGGATGTTCAGCAGTACACATATTTCTTGGAAAAGGTTGGATTCGAAATTTCTGCCTTGATCCGAGTAGCCCATTGGAATACCGAATCGACATATCCATTCTTTCACCAAGACGTCGGCGACGGTGATGGCTTCCTGGTTGGGCGGGCATAGGCTTCCGCCCACTTACTGAAGTAGTCCATTGCCACAAGGATGTATTTATTCCCGTGGTCGGATACGGGAAACGGGCCGGCGATGTCAATGGCGATTCTCTCGAACGGGCTGCCTACGTTGTACTGACGCATCGGGGCCTGGGTCGTATTCGAGGTCCATTGCTAGCAGCATACAGCGCACTTTCTGCACCAGTCCTGGACGTCACTTGACAATTGGTCCAGTAAAACCGTTGCCTCACTTTCTGCAGGGTCTTCGTCACTCCCAGATGTCCTCCAGCGACTCCATCATGGATTTCCGCAGCACTTCCTCTCTTCTGTTCCTGGGAACAATTATTTGGCGTCTGTCTTCCCCACCAATATCGGCCTCAACACACGTTTCGGATCCCATTGTCCAGAATAAGAGAGTTCCATTGTGCCCAATAGGACTTAACAGCCGGCGAGTAACCTGCGACTTCCTGCCATGATGGTCTTCGATTGCCCTTCTTCCAGCTGACGACTAAGCCAAGGTCGGGGTCTTTCTCTTGGTCTTTCTGGATCTTGCTGTCGTTCCAGTTGTCATCCATTGCCGCGGTTCTACAAAGTGTTGCTTCTTTCTCTTCGCTCGTCGGCAATGGAGCAATCATCTGGACATGGTCTTCGCGACAAGGCATCTGCATTCTTATGGCTAGTTCCGGCTCGATGTTCGATCTCGAAATCGAATTTTGGAGTCTCTCGATCCAACGTGCTACTTGACCCTCAGGATTTTTTGAACTGTAAGAGCCATTTGAGAGCTGCATGGTCAGTTCTCAACAGGAATCTTCTTCCATACACGTACTTGT
This sequence comes from Gonioctena quinquepunctata, assembly GCA_018342105.1. Lineage (NCBI taxonomy): Eukaryota > Metazoa > Arthropoda > Insecta > Coleoptera > Chrysomelidae > Gonioctena > Gonioctena quinquepunctata. The sequence continues at coordinate 2,485 of JAFIRS010005464.1, forward strand.
AGAAGTGCTCCACTCCCTTTACAACAGCTAACAGCTCTCGCCTGGTGACACAGTAATTGCGCTCTGGTTTTGCTAAGCGTCTTGCTGAAATAACCAATGACCTTCTCCTGTCCCTCCTGGATCTGAGATAGGACAGCTCCAAGTCCCACGTTGCTGGCGTCCGTATCCAAAATGAATTTCCCTTTGGGTAGGGGATAGCTCAGTACAGGTGCGTTGATCAAAGCTTCTTTCAGCTTCCTGAATGAGTCTTGACATTCTTCGGACCACTGGAACTCTGTTTGGCCCTCCGTGAGCCTGGTCAGTGGTTTAGCGATGTTGGCGAATCCCAGCACATATCGGCGATAGTATGTGCATAAACCAAAGGAAACTTCGAAGTTGGTGAATGTCTTTTGGGATGGGCCAATCCTCAACAGCTTTGATCTTCTGGTCATCCACTGCTACTCCTTCCCAGAGACAACGTGGCCGAGGTATCGTATTCTTTTTGGAACAGATGGCATTTCTTAGGGCTCAGCTTCAATCCGAGTTCCTCAGTCGCAGGAATACTTCCTCCAAGTTTTTTCACGTGGTCCTCGAACGATCTGCCGACCACAATTATGTCGTCGAGATACACTAGACACGTGTTCCATGAGAGTCCTTCAGCACTGTCTCCATCAATCTTTCGAATGTGGCGGGGCATTACGAGCCCGAATGGCATAACGGTGAACTGCCACAATCCTGAGCCGATGGTAAAAGCAGTCTTTTCGATCTTCCTGAGCAAGTTCTACTTGCCAGTATCCATCTTCAGATCAAGGGTCGAGAAAATCGTGGAACCAGCCAACGTGTCTAGGGTGTCATCTATTCTCGGGAGGGTAACTGTCCTTCTTCGTGACATTATTAAGTTGGCGATAGTCTACACAAAAGCGTGTCGATCCATCCTTTTCTTCACCAGTACGACTGAGAGGACCAGGGACTGTCAGATGGTTCGATAACTCCTTCTTTTCCCATATCGCTGACTATTTTGTCAGCCTCTTCCTTCTTGGCAAGAGGAAGTCTTCTTGCTGATTGCCGGATCGGTCGGGCACCCCAGTATCAATCTTGTGCTGGACCACATTAGTTCGACCCCTTTTCCTTGTCCGGTATCGAAGATGTCTTGGTACTTTTGACTAAATCTCTTAGTTTGGGCTGTTGAGCTGGTTTTATGTCTTTGGAAGAGATGGCAACTAATTTTTCTAGTTCTGTGGGCGTTGTTGGGTTAGTAATCGTACCTCGTACGCCTCGGATCACAGATGAAACTGACGAGCAGTGCCCTAAAATTGTTCCTTTCTTTAAGGTCACTGGAAAGTAATTGACATTCATGACCCTTACCGGCACAAATTTTTTTCAGCACGTGACAGGGTTTTCCCTAGGGCAATCCCTCGTCCAATTTTCTCATCATGAAGTTTGGGCTCGAACATCACCACGTCTCCACTGCTCGCACTCCCGTCCAGGCGAGCCTCCAGAATGGTTTCAGCCCTCTCAGGTACGCTTACATCTTCAGCCAACAGCACGGATCAACTCTTCACTTCTCCCATGAAGTACCAGCTCTTCTCCGTTGACACGTAGGACGCCGTCTTTGAAATCCATTCAAACCCTCTGGAATTCATGATGTCCATTCCGATGATTGCATCGTCTTCGATGTCCGCTACAAGTGCCTGATGTTTCACTTTAGTGCTGCCCAAAATTATTTCAATCGGTAGCTCGCCATATACAGTAGCTGGCTCCCTGTTGCTGTGCGTAGCTTCAAGTTGTCGGTTCAATTCGTTCCGGTGTTCTGGCAAAGGAAGGTCCGAGAATTGTCCTAGTCGCACCTGTATCTAGCAGCATGGTGCAAGGCTCGTTATTGATGAGACCGTCTACGAAACACCTCTGTTCTGTCTTTGCAGGATAGCGACATATGCGTTGTTAACCGGGGCTTGCTGGACACAGGCCGACGATTGCCCCTTCTCGTCGACCTTCTTTAGTTTTCCTGCATTGGAGTCGTGTTTGAATGTTGGACATTTGCTACGCACATGTCCAATTTTGCCACAATTCCAGCATCTTATCTGTCTTTTCTCAGGAACACTTCCATAATCACTTTCCTTATGGCAGCTTCCAAATTAGCAGGCTCCTGTGAGTCTTCCTCAATCATTCCGACTTTACTCTGGCTTTTGCAAGATTGTTTCGCTGCCTCAAATTTCCCAAAAGCGCGTGCCAGTGGTCTACGAGATGTGTTGACGGGCTAGTGTCAACGCTTGTCTGGTTTCTTGGTCACGGAGTCCATCCAGGAATGCTTGAACCGCTAGTCGCTCCATTACATTTTCTGGTGTGGCTGGATATGCGAGACGAACCAAGCGTGCAATGTCAGTTTCGAATTCTTGTAAGGATTAGCCCGATTTTTGGCAGCGATTTTTCAGCTGGGAGTGGTATACGTGTTCCAAAATGGGCGTGGCCATATCGTAATTCTAGATGTTTAATCAGCTGATCATAGTCCTCCTGTTCTTGGGCGGTGAGAGTTCGTAGAATATTTGTCGCTTCTCCACGTAATGCAAGTGTCAGTGCTACAGCTCTTTCCCCTGCATTCCATCCGTTTGCTTTGGCCGCTGCTTCAAACTGCCGGCGGTAATTTGCCCATGGAGTTTTCCGTCGAACTGAGGCGGCTTCATGGAAAGCTTCCCCATTTCTGAAATGACCTTGACATCTTTTATACCCTCTTGAACTTTATCCAAGTTCAAACTCAAGTCCAGCATTGCATTTTCGTTAACCATCTCTGTGGAGGGCGCACTATTAATTCGTTTTTTTCCCGCTTACTGATCGTTTCCTTTATTTTGTCCATTTCTGCCTCGACCCCATCTTTGATTTTATCTACCTCCGTGTTCATTTGCTCCTAATTTTATCTATCTCTTTCAACGGTTCCCATTCTTTCTTCTAGAAAATTAGCCACACCACACACTTTTTAGGCCTTCTGTGTTTTCCAGGAACTTCTCTTCCAGGCTTCTTGCATTTCTTCCAGGCTTCTTGAATTTCTAGAAGCTTCTCTTCAGATTTCTAGAATTTTCTTGAAGCTTCTCTTCCAGATTTCTAGCATTTTCTTCCAAGCTTCTTGAATTTTCTAGAAGCTTCTCTTCCAGTTTAATTTTTTTCTAGCATTTTCTTCCAGGCTTCTTGAATTTTTTGCAGCTCTTCTTTCAAGGATTCTATTATCGGACTCAAATCACCTCCGGGAACTTCGAATAAAAATGTTTCGGGGTCCTCACCTTCTTGTATAAGTCCTTCTGCAAGTCTTTCCTGGAGTACTTGCTTTTTACCCGTTGTTTCCAGTTCCCTTTCCTCCAATTTATCAGTTTGTTAAAAATTCACTTCACGAATTCTTTTCCACGGGCCACCAGTCTATTGTCTTTCACGAATTCTTTTCCACGGGCCACCAGTCTATTGTCTGTTTCACGCGAACAGTGTATCAGTTTATATTCCCACGCACAATTGTCCACTTCGCGAAAACCGGGCCACTGTCTATTTTGGGCGTACAAAAAGGTCTATCAATTTATTTTTCTGACTATCCACTCCACGATCACTTGTTTATTTTCAAAATCTCACTTCCGACACCAATTGTAACGTAAATAAACTTAACTTGGTTTAACTAATTTATTTAACACTTAATCTACAACTTAATTTATATTACTACGCCACTGAATAGCCTCGATCGTATGGGCTCGTTCAGACTGTGTACTCCCTCTTGAGGGCTGTCTATTTATCTCCGATACAGCATTCTCGATGTTTCGAATTCGGACGGTTGGCGACTAGCATATTCCAATTGTTTCCAATATTGACCGTTGTTTTTCGCGGCAAAGCGACTGGATGGTTCTCGAATATCTCCGGGGGTGATCTCATCGCTGTCGATGGCAACACGTGAGGCGACAGGTCCGGCCTAGGTTCGTTACATTATATAAGAGAATTTATTTTGACGAAGCTATTGCAAATTTAATATCTGAAATCGAAAACCGAACATGGTATGAGGTATTCAATGAATCTGACGTAAATTTGAAATGGAATATATTTTCGAGAAATTTCAATGACCTTTTTGAAACCAAAAAAAAAAAATTGGAAATAATGAAGTAAAAAACATGAAAATAAAAGTTAGCACCGCAGGCAATGTCCCTTGGTAATGAATATTTAAAAAAAGTATATAATGAATATAGGGAATCTTACAGGCTACTTTTGAACAAAACGAAAAGTGAATATTTTGGAAATATGATTAAAGCAAGTGACGATAAGTCAAAAACTACTTGGAACATAATAAATACTCTTACTAATAAGACTGCAAACACGAAAAATTTAATGCCAGATAGTCATGGAAATTGGGTAAATCTGGCAAATGAATTCAATGCCCACTTTATCAATTCCGCGCCGGTCATTGATAACCAAGGTTTGAAACAAAACAACGGCAGTATGTTAAACTCGATATTTCTATACCCGATTAGTGAAGAGGAAATACTTCAGGCAAGCCTCAAACTCAAAAATAAAATAAGCAGCGGTATAGACAACATACCATCTAAAATTTTAAAAAGATGTGTCAAATACCTTTAACCAGTCTTGTGCCACTTGTTCAATTCATGTTTTGAATCAGGTTTATTCCCAGATCAAATGAAGCTAGCGATAATAATAACCCTGTACAAAAAAGGTGACCAAAATAACTTTTCAAATTACAGACCAATAAGTTTGCTATCAGCCTTTGCTAAGTTATTTGAAGTGATCATCTCAATGAGAATCTTGAATTTTATTAACGCGCATAAAATATTGAATGAATTTCAACATGGATTTCTCAAAGGCAGAAGCACAGAAACAGCTTTATTTGATTTTGTTGATCAAGTCCACGACTTAGTCGAACTAGACTCTTGTGCCTGTGGTGTTTTACTTGATCTCAGTAAAGCTTTTGATTGTGTAGATCACTCCATTTTGCTTCATAAACTATATAATTATGGATTTAGAGGAAAGGCGCATGATCTCCTGAAATCATATTTAAGCAATAGAAAACAAAAAGTAAGCATAAGACCTCAGCAAAAAAATTAAGAAGTTTTATCAGATTTTACTGAAATTGAAAGAAGGGTTCCACAAGGGAGTGTATTAGGTCCGCTACTCTTCATAATTTATATAAATGATTTCTCAGAACTATTTAAATACTCAAATACTCAAATTGTTAGTTATGCGGACGATTCAAATCTCATACTACCAGTTGATAACTACATTCATTTGGAAAACACATTACAAAAAAATATTTCTACAGTATCCACATATCTAAATGAGAATAAATTACATCTAAACACTGCGAAAACGGACTGCATTATTTTCAAAACAAGTTGCAAAAATATTGCCATTCCGGAGTCGATGCCTCTAAGAAATGGAGAAGAATTATACTTTTCTACTGAGAGTAAAGTGTTAGGCATATATATAGATGACAAATTAAATTTTGAAAAGCACATTGACAATCTGGCAAAAAAACTAGCATCTAAATGTTTTGCAATAAGAGTTTTGAAAAGAAAATTAAATTTTGAGGCTCTAAAAACGGCATACTATGGGACAGTCTACCCTTTACTGAAGTATGGAATTTTAATATGGGGTGGAAGTTCTCAATTACAACGTATTTTCATTATGCAAAAAAGAATTATGAAAACCATGTTGAATATGAAATACAAAAACTCCTGTCGTGGGATTTTCAAGCGTCACAAAATGCTCACCGTATATGCCATCTATATTTATGTATGTGTTCTTTTTGTAAATAACAATAAATTAAAATTTGAAAGTGACACATACAAACATAGGTACTCCACAAGGCACAAATCTAATTTCGTTATACCCAAGCACAGATTAAAAAAACTGAGAAAGGACCACATTATGCATGTTTCAAATTTTATAATCATATACCCTCGATGATCAGAGAAGAGAATTTAAAAAATTAAAAATAATAACTTTTCCATATCATATATTTTTATTTTCCCTTCTTATCTATATTCTATAGGATATTATATGGTATTGTGACCGGTATTTTTTTTATTCTTTTGACTGTGATATTTTTTAAATATTTAATTCTAGTGCAAGTTAAGTCATTTCAGAAATTTTGTACTTTTGAAGGCAACTTCTACATATATCTGCAAATTATTATGTATATATGTGTATTATATATATATATATATATATATATATATATATATTTATTGTTATTTTACTTATTACTTGAGTTTTTCAACCGTTCAAATTGAAGCTTTAATAAAGTCTATCTATCTATTCAAAATTGGTATGTGGGGGTTCTTGGGGTCGGAGATTATGATTATCTAATTTGATAAGATTATTCCATTTTTCAATTTGCAAAAACTTTATAAAAATAATAGTTAAAAAAAAAAATACACGCTTTTATAAATAAACCACACTAAAAAGTAGGAAATAAATAATAGTTTAAAAAAACTAAAAAACACTCTTTAATAGAAAACCAGACTGAAAAAATTGAAAATAGGAAAAAAAAAATTTTTAATTAAAAAAAAGCGTGGGGTGCATGGTATCAATAATTATATAGTACATTATACACACCGAGGCGATACCATGCACCCCACGCTTTTTTTTAATAAAATACATTTTTTTCTTATTTTCTATTTTTTTAGTCTGGTTTTCTATTAAAGTGTGTTTTTTAGTTTTTTTAAACTATTATTTATTACACGCTTTATATTAGCTTCACTTGTATGTTTGTTCGTTTGTTTGTTTGTAACCGACTCTTTTGGGCGCAATTTTGACCCACTTCCAGACGTACGACAGGTTTGAAATTTGGCAGGTGTACATTATTTACATTATTCCGGTGACAATGCATTGAGAAATTTTTGTGTGAAAAAAAAACAGAATGGCGGCTCCAATATGGCGTACGAGTTTTGTGATTATGGTCCGATTCGTTTCAAAAATGGTATCTGAGGGTCTTCGTAGTCGGAAATTATGATTCTTTTGTCGAAATTGAGAAATTCAAGATGGCGGCTCCAAAATGGTGGACGAGTTTTGTGATTATTGTCTGATTCTATTCAAAATTGGTATGGGTGGTTTTTGGGGTCGAATATTATGATTCTTTTGTGAAAAATTGGAAAATTCAAGATGGCGGCTTTAAAATGGCGGCCGAGTTTTGTGAATTATGGTCTGATTCTATTCAAAATTGGTATGTGGGGGTTTTTGGGGTCGAATATTATGATTCTCTTGGAAAAATTGAAATATTCAAGATGGCGGCTTTAAAATGGCGGCCGAGTTTTGTGATTATGGTCTGATTCTATTCAAAATTGGTATGTGGGGGTTTTTAGGGTCGGAGATTATGATTACCTAATTTGATAAGATTAATCCATTTTTTTATTTGCAAAAAAAAAAATTGTTCGAAAAAAACTTAAAAAAACACGCTTTTATAAATAAACCACACTAAAAAGTAGGAAATAAATAATAGTTTAAAAAAACTAAAAAACACGCTTTTATAGAAAACCAGACTAAAAAAATAGAAAATAAGAAAAAAAAGTATTTTATTTTAAAAGAAGCGTGGGGTGCATGGTATCAATAATTATATAGTACATTACACACCTAGGGCAGTAAAGTAAGAAATTTCTCATATCACAGGTAATTGTTGGCCGAGGCGATACCATGCACCCCACACTTTTTTAAAATAAAATATTTTTTCTTATTTTTCATATTTTATTATATGTTTTCCATAAAAAGGCGTATTTTTAGATTTTTAAACAATATATTATTCTTAAGTCTTGATAACGTATTAAGACAGTATAGAGTGCCTTAATTGCTGGTTACTGCTTAACTACCGCCATTGAAAACATTCAAAATAGTAATTTTTCAAATAAGATGTCAGATTTTCTACATTCAATAAATCAAACTTGCCCTCAGAATTAGAAAAGCAAGCTAATGAGGATGAAGATCCAAAAGAATAGATCCTGATACGTTTCATCAGTGACAGTAACATCATGTTCGAGTAAGCAAGACGAATTATCCGAAGAAGCGATCAAGGTCTTTGGCCGAGTGTATTGACTCCAACACACGTGCAAGAACTTGTGGAAAAAGGTCAAATGCATTATCAAAATAGAACTATGTATCCTCAAGACAAAAGTGGACGTTTTGTTGAATAGTGAAAAGGTTCAGCGTCATTGGTTGCTATATTCTATTGAAAAAATGCAGTTTTCTGCTTCTGCTCTAAAATATTCAATGACTCCAACAATCCATTGACTTTTAAAAACACTAAATTGAGTAACCAAGAAGGTTTTCATTTAAGCGAACATTTGAAAATCCACGAAAAAAGTAAATCTCTTTTTCAAAATTTACGTGTCCGGTCAGATTTTCTAGAAAGATTAAAAACTAATCGAACCGTTGATTCGGAAATGCAAAATTTATTAAAAAATGAAACTAATTGAAAGAATAAATTATACTATTCAATTTTTTGCTGAACAAAACTTGGCTTTTCGTGGTTCTAGTAACAAATTATTTGAAAGAAATAATGGATTTTTTTTAAAATGTATAGAAATGATAGCTAAATTTGATTCAGTCATGTCTGCACATATCAATAGATCTCAAAAAAATATTCCACTTTACCTTGGAGATGAAATTAAGAAACGAAACTATTAAATGAATAGTTGACAATATAAGAAATAATATTTTAAATGAAGCTAAAGAAGCAAAAGTATATGACTTGATTTTACTCCTGATGTGAGCCGCCAGGAGCAGATTTCTGTTTGCTTGAGATACGTTAATTTAAAAAACAATAAATTTAGTGTCGAAGAACGTTTTTCAACATTTCGTCCTATAAGTGATACAACAGGTGAAGGTTTAACCAACTTTTTACTAAAAACTTTGGAGAATTATGGTTTAGACATTTATAATATGCGCGGCCAAGGTCATGATAATGGTTCAAATATGATGGGAAAACATCAAGGTGTACAAAAAAAATTTACACGTTAATCCACGAGCAATATTTGTACCTTATTGTAACCACAGTTTGAACCTTGTCATAAAGGATGCTGTGAAATCCAATTTTTCTAGTATAAATTTTTTTCAACTGTTCAAGAATTTTATAATTTTTTTTCTGCCTCTGCCAATCGGTGGTCTGTTTTGAAAAGTAACATTTCAAGTCTGACATTAAAGCCTTTGTCAGATACTAGATGGTCTAGCAGAATGAAGAATATCACCATTTTTTTATTTTTACCTTACAATAAACTCTATTAAAAATTAAAAAATATGGTAAAAATATTTTTTCTATACGTCTTATAGTTTTCGAGATATTTAATTGTTTAGCTAGGCGTGCGACGACGCGGAGTCATTGCCGCTGTGACGTCACTGTACAACGGTCGTTTAGTGCGTGCTCTGCTTCCGAGCTGTGTGTATGAAGTTTGCGTCGAAAATTGATAAAAATGTGGAATCCAGAAACTAGAAAATCGTATTGTGCCAAAGTGTTTAAATAAAACTACTAATGCACCCGAAAAGTTGTTTTTTATTGTTGCTTTCGAACCTAAAAGTCGAAAGAAATGGATGCAAATCGTGATGTTCTGAGGTGATTCGGCATTTCCCTGTACAAATATCTCTTCTAACTTTTACATATCCAATAGCGTCGTCGCCGAAGCTCTTTCAAGCCGATCTAAAATAAAATAAACATAAGTTGATCTAATATATAAAAAATAAAATACGGTAAATATAAAGTTACTCTACACATGCACTCTGAATATAGGGAAAAAACTTTTCTCACGTGTTTTTGCCTCCTGAACACGAAAAATGCGGCGGTCTCATACCGTTCCCGAGTAAGAAAACTTTAAAAAAAATTACTTCATTTTCAATCACCGTTTTCTCGCACAAAAATCACTCACAATGCCCCTTTTTTTTACCAGCATTAACAATACACCCTATATCACTAATTTTCGGCACAACTCCACACAAAATATTGTCGTTTTTATCGAAAAAATCCTCCTTCTTACACAGTTCCAAATGAAGAAATGTCATACTTTGACAGATGGAATTTAGTAACTTTGCCTTATTTTTCATGTTGGTGATAAATGAATCCCCGCCAACTTTTCGAATTCAAATGTGAGCAATAGTTTCCCCTTCATTTATGTGTGCAATTGTTGTGGGCGGTGATTCATTTATTACCAACATGAAAAATAAGGTAAAGTTACTAAATTCCATCGGTCAAAGTGTAACATTTCTTTATTTGAAACTGTGTGAGAAGGAGGATTTTTTCGATAAAAACGACGATATTTTGTGCAAAGTTGTGCCAAATATAAGTGATTTAGGGTGTATTGTTTATGCTGTTAAGAAGAAAGAGGCATTTTGAGTGATTTTTGTGCGAGAAAACGGTGCTTGAAAATGGGGTAATTTTTTTTTTGAAGTTCTCTAACTCAGGAACGGTATGAGACCGCCGCATTTTTCCGGATTCGTGTTCAGGAGGCAAAAACACGTAAGAAAAGTTTTATCCCTATATTCGGAGTGCATGTGTAGAGTAACTTTATATTTACCTGAAATACATAAAATGCACTTATCCACGATCACATTAAAGAGTAAATTAATATGAGAGGTTTTTCATCTTAGCTTAATGATAATCCTGATAATAACCTACTTTTGAAAAAAATATTTCAAATTCAAATTTTAAAAAGTTTTTACCTCTGGTACATAATGTTCAGGTTAGGTTTACTATGTTAATTTTTTGTTACATTACATATTAAAAAAATACAAAATGTAAGTCATGAAACTAGGCATTCTTCCTTCTCAGGAACTTAATGTCAAGTAAGATGTTCATAGTATCAATATGACGTATGACGTACATTTATAAAACACTAGTAATGAGAAATATGTACTTATACGGATGAAAAGATTTATGATAAAAAGTAAAATGTTACAAAGTAATACTTACTTTTGCATTTTTACTCCTCGCATCTCGGCGGCCAAGAAATCGGAGTTATTTGAAAAATAGTGGGCAACCATTAACCCGTCTATTTCAGGCAAGATATCAGATTGTCCTTTTTCAAAACCGTCATCCATATCTAATATTATACTTATAACACTATTGTAACACTGATTCACATAAAAACTTAAGTTAAAAACGTTATTGTGGTCGAACATCCGATTGAGTGTACGGTGAGAACGTTGTGTTGTGGAATGACGTCACGCGAGCATGGCGCGCTCACCCGAAATATTTGAATAGAACGGAAACTAAAATTGTCGTAACTTCAACACTACTCGCTTGATTGAAATGAAACAAAAACATGTGAATTTCTAAACATTCAGGCTATACGGTCATAAAGTTTCAAGTCATTTAACAGACCCAGTGACATTCTTCATTGATGCAATAACCCTTCTAATATTTCAGGTAAGCGAAATTTACGATGCTCTTTATGAAATTATATCCGAAAATAATTTTTACAATACTACAAAACATCTAGCTACCTCCCTAGGTAAAAAAAAATATGAGTTTGTGTGTATGGTAGTCTTGTGGTACAAGATTCTAAGTAAAGTGGATGTTGTTACTAAGATTCTGCAATCCAAAACATTTAATAATTCCCAGGCTTGCGAAAGTTTAAATAACCTTAATGAATTTGTAAAACAATATCGATCTGACAAAAGCTTCATTGACTTATTAGTAGATACCAAAGAACTAGCTTCTTGCTTACAAGTCGATGCAAAATTTATATCCGCAGAAATTTTGGGGCCACGAAGGAAAAAAAAACAATTTTCTTACGAAGGTGACGACCAGCCGATTGAAAATCAAGAAATGAAATTTAAAGTAAATTGCTCTTTCGGAATGCTAGACATTACTCTCTCATCAGTACATGAAAGATTTAAACTAGTATCGTGTCATTCTGATGTTTTTAATTTTTTGTGGAATGTCGAAGATTTCGGCAAATGTTCTGACCAAGATCAATTTGATTTTTGTAAAAAACTGGAAAAAACCTTAACTGACAAAGATCGAAACGAGAAAGATATAGATAGAACAGAACTTTTACACGAATTACAATTTCTGCAAAATGGCGACAAAAACGCGACGTCTCTAGTAGAAACACTTAATTACATTGCAATAAATAACCTAACCCACTCATCTCCAAATATTACGATTGCATTGCGCATATTATTAACCATTCCAGTTTCTGTAGCTACAGCCGAGAGGTCATTCTCTAAAATAAAGTTGATTAAAAATTATTTACGATCTAAAATGGGCCAAGAGCGGTTAGAAAACTATTATTTCTATAAAGTCTGACTTTTTAAAGCAAATTGAAATGGAAAATCTTGGTAATGAATTTGCAAAAAGTAAAGCTAGAAAAGTCCAATTTTTGTAAGACCTCTCCATCATGTATCATGATCATGTATTATCTGTTTCAAAACAATCAATCGCTATTCTATTTCTTCATTTTTGTTTTATATTTTGAAATAATGATTTGTAACTTTGATACTGTTTTTGTTTTGTTACTGTTGTTTCGTATTCTATTAATATTTTTTGTGTACTTTCTTTTTGTCACAAATAAATATAGACATTACTCATCAGTTCTAAAAAGTATAGAGTTTTCTTAAAAAAATTCAACGATCAACTATGAGAGACGGGTGGTAATTTTAGCTCAATATTATAATATTGGTTAAAGGCGCCTATCATTATTTCGCATGACGTCGCCGAAAATACTTGGCGCGTCTCTGCTTGTTATCTTCTGTTTTACTTTTCATTTGTAAAATAAATTATTATGATATGTATGCATTAATTATTCTAACGCAATAGCAAATTGTTAGATAACTTACCTATGAACTGAAATATCATCATGTTTATCAATACAATAAATGTTTTAATTTGCAAAATTAAATTAATTTTTATCAAAAAATTATTAAAGACCATTTTTTCATGGTAAGTAGATAATATTGGATATCTTACCGTAGTTTTCAATTGGGATCAACTTTTACTTTGGAGCAAATTAATTTACATTCTTCAAGAAACCTCGTATACAAATTCAAAAAAATGATATCTGATTATTTCATTCTGAGTTTTAGGCCATGCAGAACTTTTTTTCATAAAACAAATAATAAAAAAGTTTTTCATATGGTGCCGACTTAATTGGACACATTGTATATTAACGTAAACTCGTTAATGAATTCAATGAACACTGTAATTAATTATTCAAAACGAACTAGTTAATTTTTCGTAGAATCAATTAATAATTCGTTGCATAAATGTATGGCAAATCAATCAACACCGTTCACTGATATTACCAACACAATTTTTTTAAGTGTTTCTGCTTCTAGTTGTCCAGTTCTCTCGAAGGACTCTATTCTGAGTTGTATACGTGCTTCACCAGCATCTATTGCATTTTGCAATTTCAGTCTGTTCTGCTGTATTCCATCAAATATCCGCTTTGTATCATGCAGAAAACCAAGAGAAATTCCAATGAACATGACATCAATATCACCGATTGATAGATTTACACATGTAGGTACATTTCAACAAACAGCGGACGTGAATGTAGTACTGGGACTAGTTCCCCCGTTCAGGAAGTGTCATGAAGTTAGGTAATGGGTACCTGTAGAAGTAGTATCGCCGCAGAACCAGTTGTGGTAACTTCATTTTGGAAATGGTTTTCCTTCGACCAGTGCAGTGATCGTGACCGTTGAAAGATTCGCGATTTTTGTTGTTTCAGTTCCGTGAGGCGCTCGAGGTTACAGGTGGATTTCATCGACATTATTAGCTTTTTATTCAAATGGTAAATAACATATTTAATTGATGCTTTGTTACACGCACGACTTATTAACCTTGTTTTAATTCAATATTTTTATTTTGTAGTGCACTTCTGTTTTTCGAATATTGCACGTCAGTATTTTCTTCGGTACACGATTTATAAAAAATCATTGAATGCGATTGGAAACAGCAGAAAGGAGGCACTTAATAATTTGTGACCCCCTAGTTAACCCAAAAACTCACCCCTAATTGAAAGGTGGTTGAAATAGTAATAGAATAAACAGTTACTGGTGATTTTTCCATGCACATCCATGATTTCGTTCTCGATCTACATGCCATATAGGGAAATAATTTGTGATCCAAAAACTACCCCGCAATCCCCTTCCACTACCATCAAATGAAAAAAAAAACAGAAATTATTACAGGTCATTCAACAGAAAAGAACGGTTTAGGGACTGTCGCATATGACAGTAGACATGAAATAATTTGTGACCCACCAGCTACCCCAATATTCCGAAAAAGAAAAATAAACCGTTGCTGGTGTTTTTTTATGTGAAACCATTATTTTGAACTTGTTCCACACCCTTCATATTGTGATATAATTTGTGACCCAAAAATTATCCCTAGATACTACTACTATCTCTAAACAGAAAAAAATGGATGGTGCGGCCAGTCGGAAAGGTAGATTTCAGAATTGAATAATTCTTAAATTGCATCAATCAAACAGTTTAACTTTGAATTGTTAAAATACGATGATGTTATGTTTGTCGGCGGAAGAAAAACTCACATAGTATCTGATTGACAAGAGCAAAGAACCTCAAATGAAAGGAGCATACAGGGTAAACAAAAATAATTAATTCTCATGAACTGTAATTTACAGTGTTTTTTATGTGTGTACATCCAGGGACGGGCCCATGGGGAGGGGGGGGGGGATGTTAGACTAGTTGGCAAATTGGAAATTTTTCAAACTAAAGAAAAACATTTCATAGGAAAAAGTTAATTTTTTCTGATTGTAAACTAGTTATTTTCAATTGAAGCTAGGAATTTCCAACTTCAAAAACATAAAATTCCGACTTTTGCCCGAGAATGAAATTTTCAGCTCAAACTCGAAATTCCGAGTTTGTAGTCGAAATTTCCAAGTTTCAACTGTCAAGTCGGAAAACAAAATTTCCAAATCAAACTAGGAATTTCCAACTGCAAACTCAAATTTTCAGACTGATGAGTAGACAATTCAGAGTTTAAAATAAAAAAAATAGAATTCTGAAGTTTGAGTTGGAAATTTTAAGTTTTAATTTGGAAAATAAAATTGCCAGTTTGAACTCAACTTATGAATGGAAAATTCTGGGTATTTCGAGTTTGAAGTTGGAAATATATAACTCCGAGTTTGTAGTAGAAATTTACAGGTTTTAAGTCTGAAAACTTTTAAACAAAAAATTAAACCGACGAAAAAAGAAACTGAAAACCAAAAACTTGAATGAACTCTTTTAGTTTCGATAACTAAGCTCCCAAACTAATGTAAGTAAGTAATTTTGAGTCGGCGCCGAACAAACAAACAAACAAACAAACACATTAATTACGTAAAGCGTAAAATGATGGCAGCAGTCAATATCAGTGAGACATCTATTATTTGTAACAAGGACCTCAACTACCAATTCTTATGCCCCTTACTTCAAAACTAACGGAACCCTCACAAAAACTTTCTCCCCCCTAGGAGTTGCATTTATGAAAACATTCAAACATGTATTTCTGATTTTTTCAAACCCTTTTTCACCTCTTTAGGGGTTGAATTTCTAAAAACACTGGAATACATATTCCTTCTATTTGTAACAAAAACTTCAAATATCAATTTTTATGACCCCAACTTGAAAACTATCGGAATTCCTATACAAACTTCCAATCCCAATTTAACCCCCATTTCAACCCCTGAATTTACCAAAACACCAAAACACGTATTTTTATTTGTAACAAAGGCCCCCAAATACCAATTTTCACGATCCTAACTTTAAAACTAACTAAGCAGACTTTCAACACCCATTTTGCCCCTTTGGAGTTGAATTTTCAATAACTCTGAAACACATTTATCTTTATTTGTGAAGAAGAGCCCAAATACTAATTTCCATGACTACAAATTCAAAACCAACTGTACTTTCACTTTCACCCCCCTCCTCAACCATCTTTTCACCCCTTTAGGGATAGAATATCAAAAAAAAATGTCAAAATTGTTGTTCTTAGGTCCGCGGTTCGATCTGGGCGTTGATCGTATATCAGTCAATCAGTGAGTCAGTTAGTCAGGACATGTAAATATATATGTACACTAGCTGACCCGACAGACGTTGTCCTGTCCAAATTTCTATGTTCCCTAAAATGTTTTTCCCGAAAACTCTCGTCCGCGTAGAATTTCTTTTTTTCTATGTTTTCCTTTATGTTGTTCCATCTAGATTATGCTTTTGACTCCTTCCGCTTCCTGTTGTCGCGTTATCTCGTTTTCCCGTTATCCCGTTATCCCATTTTCCTGTTACCCCTTTTTTCTTTACCCCGTTATCCCGTTTTCCCGTTATCCCCTTATCCCGTTACCGGTTATTCCCGTTATTCCCGTTATCCCGTTTTCCTGTTATCCCATTTTTTCTTCATCCCGTTATCCCGTTTTCCCCTTATCCTGTCATCCCGTTATCCCGTTTTTTCGTTATCCCGTTATTCCCGTTATCCCGTTACCCCATTTTCCTGTTACCCCTTTTTTCTTCATCCCGTTTCCTGTTATCCCCTTATCCTGTCATCCCGTTTTTTCGTTATCCCGTTATTCCCGTTATCCCGTTACCCCATTTTCCTGTTACCCCTTTTTTCTTCATCCCGTTATTCCCGTTATCCCCTTATCCTGTTATCCCGCTCTTACTCAATCCATTCAACAGATACCGCCATCTGTTAGAATCGTTTGGAGCTAACAGATAATTGTGACTGTCAAATAATAAAGAAATAATTTGCAATAAAATAATATTGCGGCTATAAATTGAGATGTGAGCTATCCTATCTTTCAAGTAAGATCAAACTGCATACGGTGTGCAAATTTGATTGAAATCGGTTAAGTAGATTAGGAGTGCATCGCGGACAAACAACGTGACGCGTAATTTATATATATTAAGATATTACCCCAAACACTACTGTCCTTGACTGTCTTCCGTTTCCATTATCAGATTAATTCCGGGCCTCCATTATGTTGTAGTGTCATCAGAACTACACATGTGTGCCAATTTTCAACAGAATCGGTTCACAAGTGTAAAATCAATAAAACATCCGCAATTTTTCTACCCTGTATTTTTTTCAAAATGGGACATACTTTGAAGCATACCCTATACACAAGGCCGTACCCAGAGAAAAATTTCGGGGGGGGGGGTTTGGTAGCAACTTTTATTCGGAAATACTTCTCAGGATCATTAGTTGGAATATTACGAATAGTTTATATTTAGAAAAACTAATGGCATTTAGACAAAATTGAAAAATGTGAATTAGTTTATGGCATGTACATAAAACTATCTGATTTTCACCCCTTATATATTTCACAGATTTCGTAAAAATTAAATGGGTGAACCAACAATCATCCCTCATTTTTCTACCCTTAGGAGTGGATTTTTTCCTCAAATCCAAATGGGACCAACTTGGAGGTATACCATTAAAAAAAGAATCATCAAAATCGGACAACTCTGTGAAAAATTATGCGTGGTCATACATAAAAAAATACGGGTCGACGTAGAGAACCTTCTCTTTTTTCTTTCGTCTATCAAAAGACCTATAGTTTGCCGATTTTGGTATGAAAATGAGAGATTGAGATTTTTCAATTTTTCAAAAGTCTCCATTTTGAAACTACCATACCGATTTGGCCCATCTTCAAACTTAGCCGAGGCATTGATGAAAAATATTTTTTTGACAAATTCCATTCCATTCGGTTGAAAAACGTGGCCCCCACTTTGTTATATCCCATATATGTAACCGTTCGAACTGATGGTATTTTTGGATTCTGTGGAAAATGCGAGAATATATAAAAAAAATTTATCTTGTTGTGATAACGGGACCACTATTGAGTATTTCTATTTCAAAATTAAAAAAATTGTACAATCATTGCTTAAGGTATTTTGACAGAAATGTATGTTTCAGCGACTTTTTGACACGTTATATACCAAGAAATAATTCGTGACTCTCTAGCTAACCCAATAAAACTCCCCATAGAAATGTCCGAAAATAGGAAAAATAAACCGTTGCTGGTGATGTTGCTAAGCTAATGTATTATTTTGAACTTGCTGTTATATAATTTCTGACCCAAAAACTACCCCTCGAACACCTACTCCAAACCGAAAAAACTCACAAAAAGAATTATAACAATTGTTGGTGAAGGTACTTTGATGAAAAGTTCGACGCTAGAGATACCATTGAATATTTGTGTAATGTTAAAATAGTAATGGGATAATCACTGATTATTTTGTAAGCGAATACATAATTTTGAACTTGCCCTACACGGTCTATATAGTAAAATAATTTGGGTCAAAAAGATCTTATAACATCCTTTTTCCAAAAATTTTCTCGGGCAATGACTCTTCTAATTGTTTGTGGTATACTTTTGGGAAACAGATTATTTCGCTATATATTATATTTGACGATGAAAAACCGTTGCTGCTGTCATATCTTGACTAATCGATGGATTTTATTTCCTTTCTACCATATTGATTCAATTTTCTCCTTTGGAAATTTTAGATTACATTTCTGAACGCCCTCGAGTCAGTGCCGTATCTGGGAATTCTGCTTTGGGGGAAGGGATAATGACATAAAAAAGTTATATACCTCTACTTATAGGTACAAAGAACATTTTTTTTCATTCTAATTCAAATAAAAATACAAAATGTAATAAAATAAAAAAATATATACATGTACTTATAAGTAGGTACAAAAACAAAGATTTCTTTCGTTAAAATGAAAATCACAAAATGAAATCCAGTATCCTGTGTTTCTTATTTGCAAACCTTTCAATAACATTTAAAACATCTATTTGCACATCTCTATGAACATGAAGTAGGCCTAATCCAACCAACCGCTCCTGTTGCATCGTTGATCGCAGCCAAGTTTTCAATCGCTTCAACGAAGAAAAACTTTGTTCAGCGAATGCCACACTATCAATGTATTCAAAATATGAAGACACTTTTAGTTAGCGTCACAAGATTTAAAAAGAAAAAGAACTTAAAAATTCAAAAAAATTATAGTATCAGCTGAACACTTGAAAGAATGTAATTTCGTTGGATAGGAATGTTTTCATTGAATTTTGATAATGTGAGGCTATTGTTAATTAAATAGTTTTTTTTGGAACCGCCGATTTTATTAAAAACCAAATTGTTCACAGAATTACTCCATACTTTTTTTGCTTCCTGGAGCACATTTTACAAGTGTACTTAATAATATCACGCTATAAAATTGTTTAAAAATTGATTATTTTGTTAATTATAAATTTCTAAAGTTAAAAATATAAAATTGAGTAAATATTATCACCATTTTTTCATTGATATTTCACAATATTTTTTAATAATGTGAAATATCAATAAAAAAATTTACAATATTTACTCGATTTCTCATATTTTTCAGCGTGATATTATCGAGTAAACATGTAAAATGTGCTCCAGGAAGCAAAAAAATTATGGAGTCGTTCTGTGAACAATTAATTCGGTTTTTATTAAAATCGGCGGTTCCAAAAAAACTTCTTAATTATCAATAGCCTCACATTATCAAAATCCGATAAAAAAAAAATTTTCTAACGAAATTAAATTATTTCAAGTGTTCAAATAATGCTATAATGAATTCTTATTTAATAGTATAAACAGATATTTTATGTGCATTGCTCTCTCGAGACGTGCTGTACTCCTGCATTAACGCCCACGCGGAGCCCTATCTTCAACGTTGAATTAAAATTATAAATAATTGAGAGATAATTCCGAGAGTAGGAACTTTTTCATGGAAAATTTCCTGCTCTTCAAGAACCTGTTTGTTATTTTCTCTGTAATCAATAGTTTTTGAACTATTACCAAAAAACTAAGACCGCTTTATTTTTGTTTGTTTTTGTTTAAAAAAATAGCAAATTCCGTCGGTGAAAAAAGTCGAAAAATACATCTTTCTCAGAATGACATCCCGAATCGAATGAGCCATCGCTCATATTTTTAGTAGACTTGGAACGATGTTTCGCAGGAAACTCACTTTTCGACTAGACTAATATATGAGAACATGCCTAGCGACAATAGCCGCCACGACGTTTTAGATTTGAGTAGAGATGTGGTGGCCATTCCATCAATTTAAACATTTTCACCCCCTGTGAACAGATAATCCAGTTTTGATAAATGCCTTTCATCTTAGGAACCGTTTAATTGAAAGTAATTTATGTACCAAGGGCATTAAGTAGATGTTTATGGCATGAGGGCGACGATTTTACAAACCCGAGGCCCTCTGGTCAGAGGGTTTTGTAATTCGCCCGAGGGCATACACATATATTAATACCCGCGGGACATACAAACTTTTATGTCATACTAGTTCGTTATCGCATCCACAATATAAATATAAAAAAAAAACAATTTGATTTTAACATTTCCATTTTATCGTATAGTTGCTAAGAAAATGCTGTATTTACTTGTTGGAGAAACAAATTTTGCTAGCTGTCAAACAAAGTCTAAATGTTTGAAAATTTTGAAATTCCTGACGAAATTCAAAAAAGCTGAAAAAGAAACACAAAACTTGCTAGGGGATAAATCGGAAGACGCCTACGACAGAGAATATGACAAACTACTAAACTGGATGGCAGAAAACTGTGTAGAACATATTAATGAAACTGTGCTGTTTTGATATTTCGGCGATATGTCTGACACATATTTTCCGGGTTCCTTTTGGTCCAAATATTCAATGGTAAAGAATACTTTGATGGTAAATAAGAATATCAACATGGCTAATTATCATAAGCTAAGCGATATTTTAAGCAAGAGTCAAAAGGATACCAGCCAAAAACATCTTGTCTAGGGCATAAATTTGATGCTTAGTTACCAACTACACAACAGTGTTGTTGTGTAGTTGGTAACTGAGGAATAAAAACACAATATTAAACTAGTAGTAAACTTCTCGCGCGTGCAAAAAAAAGGCTTTATATTCGATATGTATACATGATTTTTTCCCCCTTTATGATTAACGTTTTGAAAGCAAACGTCCAATTTATATTGTTTTGGCAGTGACAGTGACATCAAGCAAAATTATTTCAGTCAATCGCAATACATATAGTTTTCCCAATATCAATTGCAGAAGCATAAAAAAGTCTTGCGGCGAAATCCTGTGAGCAGCAGTGGCGGAGATAACGAATTTTATTTAGATATTTTAATATCCTGAAACGTATTTCGATCGGCACACACCAAGACCACAGACGCTACTGGTTTTTAATTTTTCAGAGCTATTGAAACACAAATATAACGCGTGATTTATGACCTCCCATCGTATAGACACACCTGCCAGCATTGATGTCCGACTTGATTGGCCCAGACGAATCGGTTGTAGAACAGACAGCAGTCACTCAAGTCCACGTTGACCAGCGGGCTCTTTGTGCCGACGGAGACTGTATACAAGTAGTACAGATTATTTTTCGTTCTGTTTCTTCGCATATACGCTCGTGTTAGCAAAGTGAATTTTTATTTGCTCCCTATAGAAACAGCTTCTGTAATTGATATTGGATGGACTATAGTTAGTGGGGTGAATATTTCAATGTAAAAAATGGTAAGTAGTGTAACTAAAACTAAATACGGTATATTTTTACTATTCTACGCTTAATCCTAATTAAAATTTCTGAAACATATTCTATATCAAAACTCAGTAGTTTTCAAAATATTTGACATTTATTTTTTTTTTCCATAAAAGGCAATTAAACTTATGGCTAATAATTTAACCTTGCAACTACCAACTTCTAATTGTAAAGTATTTTTAGGTAATTTTTTTTCAAGGTCCTGTAATACATACTAATACATATTTATTTTCAACAAATGTACAAATGTTCAAAAAATTTTATCCAATTTGTTGGTAAAGACTCATGTAAAACAAGTTTTTTTCAAATAGATCACTATGTAACATATCTTATATCAAAACTCATCTGTTTTCGAGATATTCAACGCTTAATTTTTTTTCCAAAAACGTAAATAAGATTGCTAACAATATGACATTTTCTATTTGAAGAAAAAGGGCAAAAAAAAGAAAACGATTGTCAGGTCATCAGTTCCGCCAACAAAGACGGTAGAAAATGGAAGATAAGGAAAAATCAGCTGATTCTTTGAAGAAATATTTGAAACTGTCAGAAATAAGTGTTTTTCCTGAACTTGAAAATACCGACGATGCTCGCCCTAGATGTTTCTCAGCACCAAGTTCCTCATTTGTTTCTGATTGTAATATAAATAGTACCCAGGAACATCATACTGAAAACGTTCTAACAAATCATATGAAAATAATAACGGGAACTTCTTAAAATTAATAGAAACGTTCACCAAACTTGATTCTGTAATGGAGCAACATGTTCGACGCACACATAAAAATCAAAGCAGCGGCAGCGGTAGCGGTATGACAAAAGTGAGAACTACTATTTTAGATCTGGTAAGAAAACATAAATATTACTCTATAATCCTCGAATTCAATTCAGTGTAGTTTTGAGGTTTGATTTATTAAACGAGTTGACGAAAAAAATTGAAATACGTGAACGTTTCATTTTATTTTGCACTATAGTTGATTCTACTGGTGCTGGCTTGTATAACTATGTGACAGATTTATTAGTAGAATTAAATTTAAGTATATATGATTTGCCAGGACTAGGATATGATGATGGAGCAAACATGCGTGGAATACACAGTGGATTACAAACACGAATCTTAAATATAAGCCCGCGAGCATTTTTTGTTCCTTGTTCGGCGCACTCATTAAATTTAGTTATTAACGATGCTGCTAAATTTTTTTTTGAGGTGTCCGGATTCTTTGACATTGTTCAAAGGATATCTGTGTTTTTTCCGCGTCAACCAAAAGATGGTCAATTTGGAAACGTGCCTTACAGATTTATCAGATAGTGGTTTTAGTATCTGATACACGCTGGTCCAGTAGAATAAAGCTATAAAACCTTTGAGATATCACATTGGTGAGGCTAATGATGCTTTACAGATTTAACTTTGAAACCACTATCCGATACACGCTGGTCCAGTAGAATAGACCCTATGAAACCTTTGAGATATCACAATGGTGAGGTTCATGATGCTCTTTCAAAAGTAATGGATGCATCGGCATCTTCAAAAGATTTTAGTACGTACCTAGCTCGATCGCTCGCAACTAAAATCCAAAACTACAATTTTTCATGCTCTGTAGTAATCTGGTACAATATATTATTTAAAATCAATTCTCTAAGTAAATTAATGCAGAATCAAACTATAAATCTAAAAGCTTGTTTGGACTGTCTAAACAAAATAAAAACATTTTTTGTAGACTTAAGAGATGATAAGAGATTTAGCGAACTTCTTGTAGACGCCAGGGAGCTGGCCGAAGAATTAAAAATTGAACCAAATTTTTTATCTTCACTGACGAACCAATAACAGACCCGAAAATGAATTATAAAGTAAAAGTATTCTTCTCAATACTATATACGACCCTCGATACGATACGAAACATTCAAGGGGTTGGAGCAATTTAATAACATTTTTGGATTTATTTATCAAATGTTCAGCTTGAATGAAGAAGAATGAAGAAACTCGTGTGAAAATTTATCATTTCATTTGAAAGATGAAGCACGTAAAGAATCAGATATTGATGCAAATGACTTATTTGCTGAAATTATTTGTTTAAAATGCCACTCACCAGAGCAAAATGAGTTAGATCCTCAGTTAATTCTTC
This sequence comes from Gonioctena quinquepunctata, assembly GCA_018342105.1. Taxonomy (NCBI): domain Eukaryota; kingdom Metazoa; phylum Arthropoda; class Insecta; order Coleoptera; family Chrysomelidae; genus Gonioctena; species Gonioctena quinquepunctata. The sequence continues at coordinate 26,108 of JAFIRS010005464.1, forward strand.
AACACATTTTAGAGAAAAATTTAATTTTAACATTTCCAAATACTGCAGTGGCAATAGGAATTTATTTTATACGATCAACTATGGCACAAGAGAGACTCAGTAATTTTGCAATTATGTCCATAGAAAGTGACCTTATGGATTGTATTCCTTTAGACGAGTTGATTAAAGATTTTGTCAAAAAAAAGGCAAGAAAAGAGTGCTTCCAATAAGTTATTTTGTTCTTTTTTTTCTGTTGTGTAACATTTTCATTGTTTTGTCAATTTTGTTATTGCTTTGCTTTTTTTACATTCTTCGTTAATCCTCATGTCTAGGACTTGTCAAGATCTTCTAAATGTTATGGGGATGAGTAGTCAGGTATCATGCTGATTAAAATCAGTAAAAAAAAATTATTTGAGCTTTTGGAAATAGTCATTTCCTTTTGTTAGCAAACATCAAATGATAATGATGATTTAAAATTATAGATTATACGTTATACGGTATATAAATTAACACATTTCATTTCAAAATTAGATAAGTAATAGCGATCATTTCAATTTTGTGTGTACCCCCTTATCTGATGTATCAGTATCAAAATTGAATATAGGTATTAGCATGTATTTTAATTTTATTTATGTGTACCCACCCATGTATAAATTTCTAGTAAAAAAGGGGTAAGGGGTGTAAAATTATATTTTGGCCACAGGCGGCCGCATGGCTTGGCGCGCTCCTGCCAAAGTGAAGGCATCAAATGATCAAACTTTTAGATCGAAACTAATCGCGATTTTTGCTTCTTGTTTTCACGGGAGAAGAGGTTACTAAATGTTTGCTTGATGCTGCGGATGAACAATTTTTATTGATGAAAGTAGTTATGATTATGGGATTGTCAGGCGCCTGTCGCCGGTACGAACTTTCTAAAATGACAATACTATTGAGGACAAGAATTCTTGTATAATTGTTAAAATTTCTGATTCAAAAACAAAAATACAAAGAACATTTGTAGTTCCAAATAACAATGAACACACATTTATTCCAGCTGGAATTTGCCGTGAGTACATGTCACTGCGTCCTCAGTCTAAGAATGGAAAATGTACAGTTCAAGGAGGTAGTCAAAATAAATACTTTTGCAAAAATTCCGAGTCTAATTGCATCATATCAAGAAGAGTGGAAATTTCGAAGTCGAGAACAATAATACTTGTAACATTATATAAGAAAGGCCATTTGATTTAGTATTACCAAAATCATCGTTTGGAATTAACATACAGAATAATAGCAATTGAACTATTGATATCAATCTTGTGAAAAATTATTATGGATGGAATATGATTGTAATATGTTTAATAAAAAACGATTGGAAGGGGAATGATGGTTATTGTGTATTACCTGTATTTAAACAACGTAGGTCTGTACTTTTTTGCACGCCGTGCAGATTTTTTTTGGCACTCTGTACTTTTGACATTTAAATGTTATCAAAAATGACACATTTTTTACGTAAGTATTGGAAAAGTACGGCCTAGGTCGTAGAATGGCATTTTTCGGACTGTTTTCAGTAACCAAAGTAGGCATTTTCTAAAGCGAGTACAAAAAAATAAATTTAGAGTTGGTTATTTATTGCTTGAAGTCAATTCTTCTCAATGCATTTAATTTAGAAACCCTATGCAAAATTGTCTTCAAAAAAAATATGATTATCGACTATTTCCTTTCGTTCAATCGTGTAGTTTAAAATAGAGGCCATCAAATTAGTTTTATAGTGATACATGTCTTCTCACTGTCTCATTTTGTGCCCAATCAAATGCAGTTATCAAAGATCAGATAATCCCCAATTGCACTCGGTAAAATTTGTAAAATTTATGAGCGATAAAATTGCTAACTTTCTTATAAAATGGAAGAAGATTAATGGACATAGCCCTCAAAGAGAAGTGTTAACTGTAGACACGTGTTTCGGGCTCTAGGCCCTCATCAATACGGTGAAGAAGTGCAAGGATGAACAACACTCAATGGAGTCATCAAACAGAAGCCAGCCGCACATTTATGGTTTCGTTTAGCAGACCCTGCATTCCATGGGGCAACAACCAACGTCACCACGGAGGCAGCTATAGCTACCTGCGTGACATCCGTGTCCAGGATTATAGAGATGAAAGGAAGGAATATCAAGGGGACTGTTAAACAAAATGGAAGAAATTCAATGGCCATAGCCCTCGAAGAGAAGTGTTAACCGTAGACACGTGTTTCGGGCTCTCGGCCTCATCAGTACGGTGAAGAAGGATAAACAACACTTTTTTATTTTAGATTTGTTTTTTAGCGCTTGTGAGCCAGAAGCTCCTTCACTGCGACCTTTTCAGATCTAGTGCCGTTCTTGTCAATAGACTCCACAGATGAGACTTTGGATCTGTCATATAGAAAAATGACTTTAAAATAAATAAACCTGTTTGCTAGATTATTTTTTGACATTTCTAAAAACCAATGAAAACTCTCAATTCAAATCATGCATATACGTTTTGGCCAATCAAAACATTGTTATGGTGCGAATAATCTACCGAAAAAATTGCCGCGGGAATAAATTGAGGTATTTTGTTTTTATTCTTTGACAACCTATATTTTTAATTTGACGTCTGTCATCAATTCGCATGAAAAGTTAGAAATGAATCAAAACCGGTTCAGTTCATCATATCATTTTGCGAGGAAGAGTGTTTGTGATCGTAAATTCAAAAAATAATCTACAGAATACCACACGAGAGTTCGATAAAGTAGAAAATAATTCTCCAGATTTCTTTCTCAAACTTGTTGCCATTTTGCAATAGCCACTCGAGCCCGTCGGGCTCTCTCGTGTCTATTGCCTGGCAACAAGTTTTCGAAAATCTCTCGAATTATTTTAACTTTATTCTCACTCACTTGTGGTATCACAACTGACAAAAGTTTTTCCTTTGTTCCTTGATACAGTAATATTCATTTATCCTGGCGAAAGTCGGTGCAAGCTGTCATTAGACCCGGTTGATTCTATTGGTTCGTTGTTATGACCATAAGCGTGTATGGTATTCAGATTTATTTGCCATTATCAGTTCATCGCACCAGAGCACACATCAAACAAACATACACGCCGTTGTCTACAGCGGAGTGTGCGTTAACCATATGAAATCGGTGTTGTGCGTATCTAACCTTCTCGCCTGATCAAAATGCGACTAGTGTTTTTTGGGATTGCTCTGTAAATCGGTTTCTATTGTACAAGCTTTCACCTAGTTTCATTTGTTAGTTAATTAGGTCGTTCGTTCGTTTGTTAGATTGGGTGAATTTTGACCGACTTCAAGTCGTCCGATTGATTTGAAATTTGGCAGGTGTTCATAATTCCGGTGACAATGCATTATGGAATATTTTAAAGAGAAAATAACAGAATGGCGGCTCCAAGATGGCGGACGAGATTTGTAATTATGGTCCGATTTGATTCAAAATTGGTATGTGGGTGTTTTCGTAGTCGGAAATTATGAACTTTTTGTCAAAATTCATAAATTCAGGATGGCGGCTCCAAGATGGCGGGCGAGTTTTGTGATTATGGTTATATTTTATTCAAAATTGGTATGTGAGGGTTTTCGGTACGGATATTATGATTTTTTTGTCAAAATCTATAAATTCAAGAAGGCGACTTTAGGATGGTGGACGAGTTTTGTGATTATGGTCAGATTCTATTCAAAATTGGTGTGTGGGAGTTTTTGGGGTCGGAGATCATGATTTATTTCAGCTCAAAACGGGGAAGAGACCTTGTAATAACGATGCTCTAGTAGAAATGAACAGATTAAGGCGTACTAACTGAAAAGCAAAAAATAAAATAACTAATAAAAAAACTTTTCAAAGACAAGCTTTTATTTAAACCGTGTACTCAAATGTATAAAATAAGTTTAAGTCATCGCTGACAATGATGTATTTATTTTTTATTGAATTATTTGGTTTCAAAAAAGCTTGTCGCGCGAATTGTAATAAAATTAATACTCGACAAGTTGTTACTTACCAACCAATAATTTTCTAATGAAATTAATTGGTACCTACTTTTATGAACACTTCGCGCGATAAGCTTTTTGAAACCAAATAATTCAACATGAAATAATTAAATCATTATCAGCGATGACTTAAACTTCTGTTTTCCATAAAAAAACATTCAGACTTTATTTATGACTTACAATTATTATATACGTTTTATTTTTATTTTATTTTTCATATGGCTGTCCTAATTGTATGTAATCGTTTTACATCTCCACTAAGTTCGCAATATTTCTTCTCTTTATACCAGGCTTGTTTTGTGTTTTTTTTTGTGATTTTGGAAAAGTGTTCTTTTAACTTGATTTTGAATATGAGTTCTTCCGAGAACCATGGTGGAAATTCGTTCTTGGTGAACGTTTTTTCTTTTTCAAATACTTTTCGAAAACGCTATTCAAAAAATCATAGAACGTATTCACACCCCTAAATCTACCACTATACAGTGAGAATAACTAAAATTTGATATGTGTATGGTTGTAGTCACGTAATTCCCATCTATGGTAGCCGCTCCACAGTTCTATAACTTATTAGTGTCATTTGAGGGGTCTGAAACACTATGGCCACTGAGCAAATCACTTTAAAGGTTTTCAAACTTAAAAGTGGAAAATAACCGTTGCGGTAACCATCCTGTACCACTTAATTATCACTCAGAAGTCACAGTCATTTTCAAGAGAGTATGATAGTTTTGGTGACGATTTGGTAACTTCCATAAAACCTTCAATGTGGCAGGCACTTGATTGTGATATGTGGTGATGGTTGCCACGTTCTTGCTATCTCTATAAGTGATAACCACAGTTCGAATTCAATAAAAGTCACTACAAATGACAATAACATTCGAAATTTACAATTCCGCGCGATGACGAAAGCTAACCTAAGTATTCTCAAATTATTTTATTGTGGCTACAAAAAGTTTGTTTTACTGTTACGTAAAATGAATGATTTTATTCAAAATGAAATGGGTTAGGCGTTTTTAATACACAATTTTCCTTGATTTTGAAGTGACCGTGGATTGGTCCGTGCGATGACGAAAACTAACCTAACTTTTCTCAAATTATTTTATTGTGGCTTACAAAAAAGTTCGTTTTATCTGTTACGTGAAATGTGAATGATATTCATTCAATATGAAATGGGTTATGCGTTTTCAACAGACAATTTTCCTTAATTTTGAAGTGACCGTGAATTGGTCTGCGCTATAACGAAAACTAATCTAACTTTACTCAAATCATTTTATTGTGGCTTACAAAAAGTTCGTTCTACCTATTACGTGAAACGTGAATGTTATTCATTCAGAATAAAATAGGTAATGCCTTTTCAATAGACAATTTTCCTTGATTTTGTATAAAAAGGTTAATTTAAATAGAGATCGGATCTCTGACTTGATATGCTCCTGCCTAATATTTATACTTTAATTGTTGATTCTGTTTGCATAAATGCCATCATTTTCATTACTTGTTAATTGATAATTGTTACTCGATACTTGATAATTGTTGATTGGAGCTGCATAAATCCACTATACTTCCTACATGTCCTTTTTTAACAATTAATGAACATATACCCGCAATTTCGAGGTTAAAACTTTGGAGTGGCAGGTTATAATAGCCCGACGTGTTCGCCCCTTCCATGGGTATAAGACCTATTGTAATTTTAAGGTTATAACTTTGAAGTGGTGAGTCATGGGTCTGCGACGTGGGTGCCACTTTCCAGTGGTGGAAAAGTTAATTATTTATTTATTTATTTATTAAGCTTATGGCGTTTACAAACATACATAAAGAAACAAGATGTACTAACACAACAAAAGTTACAATGTATAGACAAAAAATTATTTGTAGATATTGTCACAGCTTCATATTCAGTTGGTTAAGCCATTGGATGGCCTGGGGTGTTGCATGTGAAAGGTCAAGAGTTGTGCCAGGAAATGCTCTTGTCGGACATTCATAGGTAATGTGATGTATTGTTTGAGAGGCTGCGCCTCAATCGCATTCTGGGCTTGCACTCATCCCCCACTTGAAAAGGGCTTCTGCCATGGCCAGTCCGGATCCTGTTTAACCGGACCCAAGTTTTCCGGGGCATGTTGAAGCCTTGTGGTGGATTATCCGGGTCCAGCAAGGAGTGCCAGGCTGGACTAATTTTGCTCTGCCAGTTCGATATCCACTCGTTGTGTCCGTTAAAGTTGTTGGTTATAAGCTGTTGAGCTGTTTTGACAGTTGGATTCCTAGATTTTAGTCGGTTGAATCTAATTATGTCTTGATGGATCGGTAAGTCTAGATTCCCGCTGACCTTTTTAAACTCTCGTACTAGTATCTACTGCCTACGGATTTTCGGTGGTTCGATATGACACAACACGGGTAGGCATTCGATTGGTGTGGACTTAATAGATCCTGTAATGATTCTCATTGTTTGGTTGAGAACTGTGTCCACCTTACTAACGTGAGGACTGTTTACCCAGACCGATGCGCAATATTCGGCAGTAGGAAAGACCAGACTGAGTGCGGACGTGCGTAGTGTTGAGGCGTCAGCTCCCCAGGTCGACCCCGCTAGTTTGTACAGAATATTGTTACGAGTTCTCAGCTTCGCTGCCAAGTTTGTTAGATGTTAATAATTCAGTTCCACTGGGCACTTTATGATGGGAGGAGCTTTGGAGTGGTATATTTACACTTTCTGCCACTTTAAAGTTATATTCTCCAAAAGCCGCCATATTTATAGGAATATGATGGGTCGCCATTATTAGAGAAATGATCAGAATATTCAATAAAGATTTATTTGTCATCAGCACTGCATCAAACGTTGTAATTTGTTACGTAAGTATTTGTTATAACTAACGAAGAGTTATTTCCAAAATTATAATGTTTTCCTTAAATAAAGTGTATTCAGATGGTGCGTGCTCACAATCGAGCTAAAACACCCATATTTCACATAGAATCGTTTTAATTTTATCCCGATCAGAAGTATCCAAATTCAATATACTTACTTACGCGTTTGTATGTTTATATGTTATATATTTTTAAAGTTGATCGAGTGTTAGAAATGAATCAGGCTAAATGGAAGAATGAGGAACATTCATCACAAAAATATGTTGCTGAACAGAGATCGAGCTACATATCATTTACACAAACGCAGTCAGTTGTTTAACGTGTCTAGTGTCGGCCACTACATATCTACGTTTTTGCCAGGTGACCACAACGTGGTTGGAATGTGGCTATCTGAGATCCAGGAACGTAGATCGGAACGTAGCAGTCACCAAAAAAAGTGTTCCCCATTTTGGTAGCCGCCACGTGATAGAGCCGTGTATATTACGTGGCAGTGGTTGTGGCCAAACACTTCACAGTTTTCCAGATTCGTGGCCGCTACGTTCCTTCCACTTAAAATGCTACTTGACACATTTATCCCCATTTTTCATGCATAAAATTTCCGAGCAAGAGCACTGTGAGAGCATTCTGTAAAGCTCCTTCTGAAGTCAAAATATAACACACGATTCTGTGCAGTGTCCTGTCCTTTGTCCATATTTGAGTGTGATCATTATTCTACCGTGCTAGAGGCAACTCACATTCGGTTACAATGATCTAATGTATTTCTTGCATTAATTGAATGGAGACAATACTCAGGGAATAGTTTTGGGACCCTTTTTATTTTTATTGTTTATCAACGAATTGTGGATATTCATAATGCAGGAAAAATAAATTTTGCGCAGATGACACAGCCATCTTTTTTTAAGCTAATATTCGGGATAACCTGAAGCTGGAAGAAGAATCTGATTTTTATTACGCAAAACAGTGGTTTCACGACAATCTATTGACAATTAACTTCACGAACATTCACCTTCTAGTCATCTCCTAAATTAACCATTTGCCAAATATCAGGCAATTAAATGTTGCCACAGTGAACATCCTAGACGCGAAATCAGTTATATAATTGGGCATAATGATTGAGAGTCACCTTGAATGGAAGGTATATATTAAAAAGATCAAAAACAAAATTAGGGGACTACAGCCTCGTCTCAAATATCGGAATGAATACTAGAACGAAAAAAAATTATTGATATGTATTATGCTTAATGAAACATCATATAGACACTAATCAGAAATGTTCAGGATAAAATACCCAGTTCGAATACTCTCTAGTGATATTATTTATGATCGAAGCAAAGTAATGGAAACAAGTAATATGTTTCAAAATAATAAATTAAAAAATATGGAGAAACAGAAAACAGTTGATCATTCGTATTCCTCAAGAAATAAATAGTACAAATCCTCATGGCCCCTGGGAAACAAGTCGCCCATGGTCGCAAGAAATGAAATTGAAAACAGGATTAACTGAAGAATTTTTGTATAAGAAAAGTACAAATACTCGCCCCGCACCATCCTTATGGAAAATGGCTTTTGGTTAAATTTCCTGATTTTTTTGAATGGTTTCCGAGATGCAGGGTGTTAACGATGAAAAGTGAAGCTTTCTGCACATAATTTTTCAATGTATACCCTGTATTTCGGTTAATTTCATGAATTTTGATATAGGTAATGTACGGAGGAGGAGATATTGTCATCAATATCAGCATAGGTCTCCGGACTCGTTTGTCGGCTACATACTTTTGAATGTTCGGATTTTATTGATACCCATTAACTCCATCAAAGACAGAAATGGGCTATTTTTGAACAACTCTCCGTAATAAAAAAAATGCAATATAGGGGGGTGGTTTGAACTAGTGCATTAGAAATCAATGAATCTCATGCAATTTTTTTTATTTTCATATTATACGATATGAATGGATTCGTTTCCACACCACCCCAGAGGTAGAGCTGCCGGTGCGTTTTTTTTAGTGGTATCCCCTGTAGGCCTATTCCACTATATATAGAGAAAATACTCTAAACACGTTTCCCTAATATTTCAAATGTATTCTCCGATGATTAACTGTTATTGAAAGGAACATAAAATAGATTTTTTTCTGTTGTCCATTTTCTTGGTATCACGATGAAAAAGTCGTGTTTCGGAAGTATGTCTCCAATTTGGTCGTATTTCGTAAACAGTCATATATATATTGGAGAAAATATCAATCTTATTCCCAAAAAAACTTTTTAACAAAAAATTAAAACGACGAAAAAATCAACTGAAAAGCAAAAAATAAAATAAACCTTCTTAGCCTAAATGATAATTGAGCTCCTAAGCTAATGAAAGTAACTGATTTCGAGTCGGCGCCAAACAAACAATTATCGAAGATCATTATCTATGAAAGAAGTCATCAAAACGCAGCCGTGCATCTCGCTGCCATCATTTTACGCTTCACCTAATTCAATTGCTAGTTTGTTTGGCACCGACTCAAAATCAGTTACTTACATTAGTTTAGGAGCTCAATTATCATTTAGACTAAGGTTTATTTTATTTTTGCTTTCAGTTGATTTTCGTCGGTTTAATTTTGTTAAAAAGTTTTATTTTTACTTTCAGTTCCGTATTTCGTCGGTTTAATTTTTTGTTAAGAAGTTTTTATTTTTCATTTTTTGTGGCTGAAATCTACCAATTACTACCTACTTGTTTTTTGATTACTTCCAAAATACTTACTTACCCACCTTACTTCAACTATTACCAGTTAAATAATATGATTATCTACTTTCACTATTTGTTGTAATATAAATTATTTTCGTTGTTCTGGTTAGTTTATTTCATTACTTTGTATATCATTCCATCCTCTCATAAAATATACTGATTTCGACGGATGTGGAACAAGAATAATGTCAGTAGCGATCTGTCATTGTCAACTACGTATGTGTGTGCCAATGTTCACTAGTGAAAAATCAATTATCCCCTATTTTTCTACCCGTAAGGGTGGCTAATCCCTTTCGAAATCCAAATATAAGGTATACCCTATCTATTAAAAAAAGAATCATCCAAATCGAAGAACCCAGTACAAAGTTATGCCTGATAGAATCGGTTAATGGACCAGAATTCAGAAGGTGAGTGATCAATATCCTTCATTTCGCTACCCTTAGGGGTGGATTTCATCTTTTATATTCAAATACGACCAAATTCGAAGTACACCCTATCCACTGAAAAAACAATCATCGGAATCGGACGCCTCAGTGAAAAGTTATGCGTGATCATACATAAAAAAATATGATGGAAAAACATAAAATATACGGGTCGAATAGAGAACCTCCTCCTTTTTGGTTTCGTCGGTAAAAGAATTCACAGAAACGGCTTATTGGAGTGTCTTTTTTTTAATAATAGTTATCATTTTCTGAACGTCAGAAAATTGTAATGTCATATTTTAGATGATATTTCAAAAAAAATTCTAATAATTTTTATAAACGTTAGAAAATTGTTGTAATGATTCATTGTTCTATTATTTGAATACCAACATCATCTGGAGCTCTTCTATGAGCAGCATCGGAAATGAATCCAAAAAGACACGTCGAAGAAAAATGAACGTCACACTGGTATATTGCATATCTTAAGAACCACAAAACACGTGCAACATGTGCACAAGTTCCCAATGTTCTTCAACCAGATTTGAGGTACAGTAATTACCCATAATGGGAGGATCGCCGTCATTTAGTTCTGTGTTGTAGGCAATCCATAACATATATTTTGTTGCATTTCAGAACCTAGAAAATGTCCGGAATCTTATGAGGCTTTCTTGTTCCAAAATATCCAATTCCAATATATCTTCTTCTTGCCTCTCGAGTTTGTCCTGGATATGAGGTGGAGATACCTGTATCTGATACACCCCAGTAGTCAGAATATTCCATCGTCAGGCGTGGAAAGTTACGAACGTGGGTGTGGTCCAATTGCACCCATCGACGAATAATCCTATTTTGTAGGTTTTCAGCTTCAATTTCGAATAACATTAACTTCATTATTAGAGCGCTCTAAAATTCGTCTAGCAAACTGAATGTCCGTCCCTGGCATTGTTATCAGACGATGAAACCGATTTATCAACGCACCAGCTATGCTATAGAGGTCTCCCAAGTTCACAACCTGTGTTGTGGATATTGTCCCTTCACAGAATTTAAGAATTGATTTGAAATGTCCATTTCTGGATTCCACTACTACTAGTTTTGGTTAATAACCTAGAACTATTCGCTTCTTCGGTAGTAAAAGTAAAGTAAATAAATCTTTGACCTCCTCCAGAAATGGGGGCATATGGTAATTAATACCAAGTTGTTGAAATAATGGTGTCGAGTCCCGATAACCCCTGTCCATTATAAGAATATCCCCCTCCTAAAACCAGGATCTGATACTCTCGATGTCCCTCTCGAACTCTTGGTTCAATATAGTGGCATCATTATTTTCATAGTATGAAAAATAGGGTCCTTGAATGACCAGGATATACCCGTATGGAGCAACAATTACTTCCGGTTTCACCATATGGTCTTTTTTATGAAAACAATAGGAGAATTCTGAAATTATTATTCTTTCGATTTTACTATAAGTACAATCAATATAAGCTATTGCTTTTGGTTGGTTAGGGTTGGGGTTATAGAGTTCATTGGCAAATTATGTGACGTGTCTTGTGTTACAGTTTGCTCTGGTTATAGCATTAAAGCCCGAATTGTTTGGTACAAATCTTTGTGTCAATGAAATCCTGACATTAAAATTGGTATGTAGGGGTTTTTGGGGTCAGAGATCATAATTGTTTTATCAAAATACAATAACTCGAAGTGGCGGACGAGTTTTGTGATTCTATTCAAAATTGGGGTTTTTGGGGTCAGAGATTTCGAATTTTTTGTCAAAATTAAATGATTCAGCTAGTTGATTTCATGAATGACTAAAAAGAATTAATGAATAAAAAACTTTTTAAAACAAGATTTTATTAAATTGCACTTAAAAGGAAAACATATTTCTTCAGGAGTGTCACGCTATTCAGAGAGTAACAGATTCAAAAGCTTGCCGCGCAATGTTTTCAGTTTCAATACAAATATGAATTCTTGAGCGACAAGTTTTTGAATCTGTTACAGAATAACGTGACACCCCTAAAACAATTATTCTTTCCTTTCCTTTTTAGTTCAATTCGATAAAAGCTTGCCTTCAAAAAGTTTTTTCATTTAAGTATACTCATTCATATTTTTTGTGTGAAATATATTGAAATACATTTCAAAATCAGTTCTTTGAATAAATATCCACCAAACGTAGATATTTATTCCCTATTTTGTAGAAATCGTAAATTTCACAGAAATCATATAAAATATTTCTCTAGTTTCTTTGGAAACAGGGCTTTCAAATAAAAGACATTTCATTCACGGTATTGCATTTTTGGAATAGGTACAGCACTAATCTACTCCTAATATTCAACAAGAGGAATTGTTCAAAAATAGCCCATTTCTGGAAAGAGTATATGTAGTTTTCCCAATATCAATTGCAGAAGCATAAAAAAGTCTTTCGGCGAAATCCTGTGAGCAGCAGTGGCGGAGATAACTAATTTTATTTAGATATTTTAAGATTTAAAAAATACTTCATAAATAATGAAAAATGAAAAAAAATTAAAGACAAGCTTTTATTTATACAAATACAAAAAAAACTAGAATATCCTAAAACATATTTCGATTGGCACACACCAAGACCACAGACGCTACTGGTTTTTGATCTTTCAGAGCTATTAAAACACAAATATAACGCGTGATTTATGACCTCCCATCGTATAGCCACACCTGCGAGGAATGATGTCGGATTTGATTGGCCCAGACGAATCGGTTTGTGAATAGACAGCAGTCACTCAGGTCCACGTTGACTATCGGCTCCTTTGATTTACCGTTTTCGACATCGAATGTTTACGAGTGGTACAGATTATTTTTCGTCCCGTTTCTTCGCATATACGCTCGTGTTAGCGAAGTGAGATTTTATTTGCTCCCTATGGAAATAGCTTCTGCAATTGATATTGGATGGACTATATCAATAAAATCCGAACATTCAAAAGTATGTAGCCGACAAACGAGTCCGCAGACCTATGCTCATATTGATGACAATATCTCGGACTGTATTTCGAAAACTAGTCGGTCGTTTTTTTGGTTCCCATGAACACTTTTGCTGAGGTAGACCAAATCTACAACATACCAAAAGTTCAGGAAATTTAACCGAAAGTCATTTTCCATAAGGATGGTGCGGGGTTGTTTTCGTTACATCCAAGATGCAGTCAGATGGGATTTATCTGAGATGAATAACTAATAATTATTCATACCGGGGGACACAGGATATCGGGCCAGCCCTGTAACTTCTGCATTCGTGAACGGGTTTATCTGAAATTCGGTACATTACAATCCAATATGGCGGACTTCCGGTTTTTCTGCAAATGCCAGCAACTTTGTTTTTTCAAATAGAACACCCTGTATATTTTTACATATTCAAGTTCAACAGGCCAAAACCAGTCTAAACCATATGTCAAATGTCATTTTTTTGAAATAATTGAAATTAAAATTGTTTTTTTATTTTACCTCGTGGATAAATGAGCTTTGGTCGAGGCTATTTACAATGAGTCGCACATAACAGAGAAACATAATTTTTTCTGAAAAAAAATTTTTGTGTCATTTATTGATGAAGCAATTCAGTCACATCACAATTTGATAATTTTATTTTTTTTCAAATGAAATCCCTATGGGCCACCTACCTGTCTCTCTAGAACATTCATTAAGGAAAAAAATTACATATCATTTTTGTATTTCGGTGCAGTAACAAATTGTATACATTCAAAAACCTACAAATAGCTCATGAGTTTCCTTGAAGTTCGAATAATTTTTCAACTTAGTAAGCTGTGGAAAACAACATTTCTGAATCTTGTCAACTAATTGTGTTTCGCTGTCATCTTTCATCTCAACTCTCGAAAATTAGTTAAGTTCCGAGAATTAGTTTAGTAGAAATGTAAAATCAAAATTATAGGTTCACAAGAAGTGAACAGGTTGATATGTTATTAATTTACGGAGAATGTCTTAAAAACAGTGTCGCCGCTTGTCAGTTATACGCTGAACGATACCCACACAGAAAACACCCACAAAGAACCTTTTTCAAAAATGTGGAGAGAAGATTCCGAAAAGAACCCAACAATGGAGAAGTTGATCGTAAGTGAGGAGGCAGAAATGAACGTTTTGCTTATGTTGATTTTGATCCAACCTCTTGGGAATTGGAATACCAATGCAATGTAAGTCTAGAAAACGCTAGAAGAATTTAAAAAAAACACCATTGTCGTGCTTATAAGTATAACTTACACAATTAGTTGACAAGATTCAGAAATGTTGTTTTCCACAGCTTACTAAGTTGAATAATTATTCGAACTGCAAGGAAACTCATGAACTAGTTGTAGATTTTTGAATTTATACAATTTGTTACTGCACCGAAATACAAAAATAACATTTAATTTTTTTCCCTAATGTATGTTCTAGAGAGACAGGTAGGTGGCACATAGGGGTTCCATTTGAAAAAAATGAATTTTTGATCAAAATGTGATGTGACTGTTATTTGCGACTCATTGTGAATAGCTTCGACCAAATCTCATTTATCCACGAGGTAAAATAAAAAAACAAATTGAATTTCAATTGTTTTAAAAAAATGACATTTCACATATAGTTTGGACTTTTTTTGATCTGTTGAACTTGAATATGTAAAAATATACAGGGCATTCCATTTGAAAAAACAAAGTTACTGGAATTTCCAGAAAAACCGGAAGCCCGCCATATTGGATTGTAATGTGATCAAATCCGAAATGGTTGCTTATATAACTGTACCAAATTTCAGAAAAATCCGTTCACGAATGCAGAAGTTACAGGGGTGGCCCGATATCCTGTGTCACCCGGTATAGTCAACTTTCAATTTGATATATTTAAAGTAAAAATAATTGTTCAAACCCAATCCTATAGGGATATTGTTATCAAAACCTAAGTAAGTACCTACTGTCCATATCCTTGTGCCTATGGAAAACATGAGCAGGGTTTATTGACCATCGTGGGACTCCCACGGTCCATAAACCCTGCTCATTTACCAACCAATCAATAACATATGGTTTTGGGAAGGGGGTGAGCCAAAATATTTGTCCGCAGAATTTTGAAGAATAAAATCCAGAGCATTTTTTCTGACCGTTTTGAGAAATTTACTGGGTAAATTTTTTTTTAAATAGTTTTGCGACTACCACACAGGTCCTTGTTTTGATTTTAATAATCCACGTCTTTTTACGACCCCCGGTTGGGCTGTGTGACGAGAGAGTGTCCGAGTATGGCATCGAAAAATGTTTGATCGATTTTTTGTCGAAAGAAGATTTGAGCGTTTTTCTACGTAAGTCGGAGGGTCAAAATTATATTTTTTGTATACGCTCCCCAAAACGTCAACATTGGGAATTAATAAAAAAAAACCGTAAAATGCTACTTTTACGGACTTGTCCGTCAAGTGTCGTCATGGCAACACTTTACGAACTGAATTTTATTCGTTCATAAAACATAACTGAACATTAACGGGTGTTTATAAATACTATGAAATAAAATAAAATAGTCAATGGTTATTGTTGCGGTAGGTACAAACATGATTAATTTTGTACTTTCTTTCTTCGAACAATCGCAAACAAAATGATAGTAAATTCAAACAAGATATAATCCACTTACAAAGATATACGAATAATGGTTTAGTTTGGGTTCAAATCAAGTTTCGATTTTCACACCTAAACCTACATACATTTATTGGATGATAACAATTTATATTTCATTTATTCCAAATGTCACTTACTATTCAGGATTACCACGAAGTGGGCGACATCTAGCATTCACAATGTCAAATTAGGGGAAAAAAGTATTTTGCTGTATACTGAATACATTTACAATTTTCTTTCAAATTTGGAGAATATTTCTGATATATTAACTTAAAAGTTTATCATATTCAACTATCTATATCCCCATCATACGTTAGTATAGTTGGACTGGATGACTGAAAACACAATTAGAGAACATTACAACAAACGCAAATGTTATTGACTAGTTGACATATTTGACATTTGACACGTCGGTAATAAAAAATCTGATTCGATATTTCACACGGCCTTCTGAAGGTGCTGCCTACAAATATATTTGCGTATTGATAGCAGAAATAAAATCATAGTTCCTACATGAAACATTATTTAGAAAGGTTATACAAAAAAAATTTGTATGCAACACATACATTTTTCGATATCTCGCACTATTCTTCCTCACATCAGCGTTTTTTTTACGAAAAACTAGGAAGAAGGCACCTAAAATAGTAGTTTTTTTTATTGGTGCCCCATTTTACCCATTTAAAGCACGCCTCAGCGTGTTTATTTCGAACTTAAAAAAACGCGCGTTTTTAAAAGTTACCATGGCAACATCAACAAATCGAGAAACGTGAAGTCTAAATGACAAATTTTTTATTATTGATCCGACAGGAGTACCTTGTAACGTCAAATAAAATATTACTACCAACTATTTCGAGCACTCCGGCTGCGCCGTCGTGCTCGAAAAATCGCGGGTATTTTAAAGCCCTTTTTATCCACCTATACTTTAATATACTATCATGTAACAAGTTCGCAAATGGTTTTCGCGGACTCATCTTCATATTATACGGACTCGGCTAGCGCCTTGTTGTCGTAAATATTACGATTCGTCCGCGAAAGCCTCATTTTGCGTACTTGTTACATAAACTACTATTTTGGGTGCCTTCTCCCTACTTTTTTGTCAAAACGCTGATGTGAAGAAGAATAGTGCGAGATATCGAAAAATTTATGTAGAATTTTTCGTGAGTAACGACTCTGGTAACCCGTCGAGGGGGGGCTTTTGCCCCACGTAACATTTTGAAAAAATATGGAAAAATACTGACTGTATGGAGAAAAAAAATAATTTATACCATTTTCATATTTCTAGGACGTTTGATTAGTACAATTTTTCAAAGGTTCTCTTTTCCGAAAAAAAAATTATTTTTTCCTACTTTCGTACAGAGAAAAAAATGGTTCAAATGTAAATTTTCTAGGATAAACCGTTCGGGTGGTACGATTTTTTTAAGTTTTCAGGAGGTTTTTCCTACACCCACCAATTGCGAACGTGAGCTGAGTATACAGAGTCAGATATCAAAAAAAATTATTGGAACTTTTTTCAACAAGTTGTAAAAATACATCATTGAAGATTTCTTTGCCCCCATTCAACGGTGTGCAAAAAGTGGTAATATTTCTATGAAATCTACTGATAACTGCTTTGCATAAATTTGCTATTCCATTTGAGGAACTGTCGATAATAATTAACGAAATCCATTTGTTCTAATTGCAAATAAAATGAAGGTTATTTCACAAATGAAATACAATGTTAATTTTTCTCGGAAGTAGACAATGTGAACATTATAACTGTCGTGATACGTAATCATTTAAAGATGTGAATTTCCTGATAAAGTCTTGACATTTCCTTAAAGGTCAACGGGAAGGTAATTATGAAATGTTAATGCAGATGCTCATTATATAGGAATGATTCAATTGTTCAATTTGTTGATCATATATGGGTTTGTGGGGATATTTCACAGGTTTATATTCTGATTCATTACAAAAATAATGTGCAATTTTCTTCAGAAATATTTTTCATATCAATTTGCAATTATTCAAAAGGGAAAGGACTTCCAAAGCATTGTGATTGTTGATTGGGTTGATACCAACCAATTGATTGTATGTCTTGAAACTATTCGTATGAAATATCTAGGAATAATTCTTAACATTTTTTTAGCCCTCTGAAATTGAATAAATAAAATATACCGGGTGATTATCCAAGGTGGCTCACCCCTATTACTTTTTTATTATTGAAGATAGAAAAACGAAATTTGGGGGTTGTGTATTATAGTTCAATTCACATTTTTTGACATATTTACTTGCTTTGCCGTACTTCCGGTTTGACCGAAATAATAAAGTCATTTTTATTCCAATTTTTATTTTTCGATCTAGAATGCCATGAATCGTGTAAATCGCTTCATTCTTGATCAAGTAACATGGGAAAAATACGACTTTGAGGCTTATGACTTCACAGTCGTTTTAGGAATTATTCAAAAGTCGCAAATTAGTCCATTAAGGTTCTAAATTTTCAAAATGACCTTCTCCTTGATCACGGCAGAGTTCAACTTCTTCAATTGTTGCGCGCACCACATTGATTAGCTGTTCCGCAGTGATGTTCTGGAATGCCACCCTTACTTTCTTCATGAGTAGCTGATGAGGTGTTATACACCTGATTTTTAATTGTTCCCCAGAGAAAAAAATGTAGCGGAGTAAGATCTGGTGAAATACAATATGAAAAAGAAATAATACATTATGACAACTTAAGAATGTACCTCGCAGGCCACTGAATGGGTCTATTAGTGCCAATCCATTCTGGGAAGGTGTCATTCAGATGTTCTCTTACGACTTGAGAATTGTGAGGTAGCGCTCCATCTTGTTGAAAATAGATATCAACTTGGTTAGCCAGTGGCAAATCTTCAATGAAATCAACAATTTGATTTCTAAGGAACTGTAGATATCTTTCCGCAATAAGTTGTCCGTCGAAAATTCCCCAAAAGTTTTCCTCCGATAATACCCATCCAGCAATTGAAGCCAAATCGCTCTTGAAAATTTCCTTCTTGAATCAGATGTGAATTTGTTTGAGACCTGTACCTTTTATTATTCCGATTGAACAGACCCAAGTTGGTGAAACGAGTTTCATCTGAATAAATAATTTTAAATGGAAAACGTACATCTTCTCTGTATTTAGTCAAAAACCAGTTGCAATAAGTTAATCTTCGGTTGTGCTCGTTATCGTAAAGATGTTGGTGTAGTTGGTACTTGAATGATCGATAATTATATTTGTGAAGAATTCTCAAAACTGAGAATAATTTATATCACACTCAGAAACAATTTTGCGAATTGACGCCGTACAATTCACTTCAACATAGGCCAACACGTCTACTTCTTTTTCTTTGCACGATTTACACGATCAAGGGCATTCTAGATCGAAAAATAAAAATTGGAATAAAAATGACTTTATTTGTCAAATATTGACAAGTGAGGTGTTGTTGGATTCAGAATGTCATTCTCGATAGAAATAAGTAAAAATATATAGGATGTCCCATTTAAAAATTGAAAGTTGGGGTCATTTCCGGCAAAGCAAGTAAAAATGTCAAAAAATGTGAATTAAACTATAATACACAACTCCCAAATTTCGTTTTTCTATCTTTAATAATAAAAAAGTTATAGGGATGAGCCACCTTAGAGAATCACCGGGTATAAGATATATAAAATTTCTAAAAAATCATCAATCTGTATATAAACGATAGGGCATATAGGGCAAATATTGTTAACTATCGCCCTATACCAAAACTGCCTGCCATTCCCAAATCATTTAAATTATTTATTATCAGATATTTGGCATGACATTGCAAAAAAATATTATCTACGAACAGCATGAGTTTACTACTGTTACTAATTTACAGTTGTATCAGATTGATATTGCAAGTGCCTTGGAAGCTGCAACTCAGGTTGATTCTATTCATGCAGATTTTTCGAAAGCTTTCGATAGAGTGAGTGATTCTTTTATTTTCGTGAGTCAGAGATACTCGATTTTTCACCTCGGTTGATTTCTTAGCTGAATTTACTAAAACAAGTCACCCCAGGAGTTCCGCAGGGTTCTCACTTCGGGTCACTGCTATTCAACTTATATTTAAATCTCTCACTTCGATTTCTGACTATTAAAATCAAAGTTGCTCTCAAAAGGTCCTTTCTGGTCCTATTTCAATTTTCAATTAAATTTTAATTACTAATAATTTATATTCTTATTTTCGATAGTTTCTATGTGGAAATTTTATAAGTGAGTTGTATTATTTTAGTTTTAAGTGTTCATATTAATGAATCTTTTATAAATGGGGTGATTTATCCACGAATTAATAATTACAATAATAAAAAAGAAAAGGGTTCCACTACCTGACGGAGTGACTGACTCATCAAGTTCTATATTTAGTGAGGTCAGATCTAGGTAAGACGGGATTTTCTAGAACTAGAAACACCCCTATCATTTATTGATTTATATAATATCTTAAAAGCATGTTTTAGGTACATGTTTTTTAAACCAGCCAACAGAAGATAACCTCCCTTGATGAGAGGAATCAACATCTGGAACTACAATAGATGCTGTTTTTACATGATATCTGAAAAATATAGAGTCAAAATAGTACGTTTCGTATTTTAGTTACCATAAAGCTACATTACCAACACAAACATCACCGGATAATACTATAAATATCGAAAAATAAATTAAAAATCTAACTCATATTTTGTCTATATTGTGCTGATTTGGATCCTTCAAATACTATCTTTCAGAATATGTTTCTTTCTGTCTGTCTCTTTCTGCCGTTTTACCTCTTACGATATACTTACAAATAGAGGTTTGAACTAAATCACATCAGCATGTTCCAATTTAAATATGTTTTTCTACTCCTATATTAGTAAACATTTTTTCACGTACAGTTCTCTCTATAAGTAAATCAATTCTTACACACAACTGTGCGTAAAGAATAAAAACCCACAATTGTGCGTTATGATGCCTAGCATAACAATCAAGTTAGCCTAGAACCACTCAAATCGTGACATTTATCTGTCTTGCGTTTTGAATATTTGACTGTGATATTGTCATTATTTGAGATTTGAAGTTCAGATCGATACTTTATAAATTATAACCGATCTTTAATTTATTAGTATTCTTTGTATGTCTAAATATATGAGCAACTCCGATATTGAAGTGAGGCCTCCAGAAATTGTTCTTCAGGCTGCTTCTGCTGTAGAGAATATTCTGCCGCAAAAATCAAAGCATAGATATAAAAAGGCTTATCAAAAGTTTATGGAATGGAGTATGGATATCCATGTGAGTACTTACTCCGAAAATGTTTTGCTCGCCTATTTTAATAATTTGACCAAAACATTTTAACCCTCCTCGCTCTGGGCAATATACTCGATGTTACGAACTACGTTAAATATAAGGCACGATGTTATTATCGAACATTATAAAAAATTAAAAAGTTATCTGAAGAGGCAGTCCGCCGGCTACAAGGGGAAAATATCAAAAACTCTTACGGTGGAAGAAATTAAAACTTTTTTGCAAGAAGCTCCGGATCGGGAATTTCTCTTTATGGAAGTAGCCCTGATTATTGGAATATCTGGGGCTTGTAGAAAACAAGAACTCAAAAATATGAAAACAAGTGATTTAGAAGATTCTAATGGAAAAACTCTTATAATAAGAGTTTCTGATACGAAAAATAAAATACCTAGATTGTTTCCGGAATTTTCTACAATATCTGCAAGAAATATATGGAAACGAGAAATGCTGTAAAGGGGACCAGTATTAGTGAGTTTTACCTAAATTATCAAAATGGAAAACTGTAAAAATTCTACTATCAACTTCAATGAATAAATAAATAAAATGCTCCCATTGTAATAAAAAACTGTAAAAATTCTACTGTCAACTTCAATACCACTGATAATAATAATTAATAATTCCTAATTATTTAGTTACATACAAATTTAATTTATTTCTTAATATTTTCTTAGATTTAGTTTGTTGTTGTTGAAAACCTTCGTTTTTTATCACTTAATGCTTAAACGCACCACCCAGTATATGAAAGTCGTAGAAAAAGTATAGTAAGTATTGCGTGTTGTAAAGCAATTAGGCACTCAGGTAATCACCGCACTTGCCGCTACGCGGCTCATGCGTTATTTTCCCGTTCGTGCGTAATATGCTTTTTACAACACTTGATGTAATATACTATTGTAACTAACTATATGGAACGTAGTAGTAGGTATAAAATTGAATTAGAGATAATTCGATAGGTGATCGGATATAATGGGAATTTTATACAGGTGTCGGTATAATCTTCAATGAAACAAATTCAACAATATTCAAATTATTTGAATTAATCTGATCATTAAGCAAACTGAGTTCCAAATACTCCAGGTGGTCGAGTATGTTATATTTGAAAATCGTTAGCAAACAATATTTTTTAGTCAAAAGTTGAAATTGTTTTACCGTTGAAAAACCTGTTTTTATTTCGAATATTCATTTTTCTGAAGGTTATGCCTGTTTGACCTGTGTAAAACTTGACAGAAGCACAAATTAATTTATACAATGTAGAGACTTATTGATATTGGTCTCGAAAAATTTGCTTGAATTATTATCAGTTTTGTAAGCATTGATATCGTGTTGTCGTTAGAAAGTAGATTTTGTTAGGTAGATTGGCCGAGATATGTGATAACTTTGAAATTATATATTATCTTACCGATCCCAGATCAACCTCACAGGAAAATAGGTGAAAAACCAGCAGAGGAATTTGATCCGCCAATGAACTGCACCACGAATAATGCTATGAGCAGCCAATAATAAGAAATATTACCCGTGTTTCTGTAATGGCTTTGTATATTTGTTCAAAATATAATTCATAATTGCTCACTTTCCTATCTGCGGTCTCTTCCGCAAGTTCTGCGAATTATTCGTAAAATAACGTAGTATAATTCATTTATGGATCTGGATGTTTTGAATAATTTACAGGAATACATTCGAATTGACAATGAAGAATTTTAAGAAGGAGTAATGGGCACAGCCCGGCTGGTCAATTCAAGCCAGAGAATATTGCAGAAAGGGCCGCGCCAAGCCATGCGGCCGCCTGTGGGCAAAATATAATTTTACACCCCTTACCCCTTACCCCTTTTTAACCGACGAAACCAAAAAGGAGGAGGTTCTCTATTCGACCCGTATATTTTTTTGTAAAAATTTATACATGGGTGGGTACACATAAATAAAATTAAGATACGTGCTAATACCTATATTTAATTTTGATACTGATACATCAGATAAGGGGGAACACACAAAATTGAAATAATCGCTATTACTTATCTAATTTTGAAATGAAATATGTGTTAATTTATATACCGTATAATGTATAATCTATAATTTCGAATCATCTTTATCATTTTATGTTTGCAAATAAAGGAAATGAGTAATTCGGAAAGCTCAAATAAAAAAAAGTGTACTGAATTTAATCAGCATGATACCTGACCCTCAAAACATTTAGAAGATCTTGACAAGTCTTAGACATAAGGTTTAACGAAGAATGTAAAAAAAGCAAAGCAATAACAAAACTGACAAAACAATAAAAATGTTACATAACAGAAAAAAAAGAACAGAAATAACTTATTGGAAGCACTCTTTTCTTGCCTTTTTTTCGGCAAAATCTTTAATCAACTCGTCTAAAGGAATACAATTCATAAGGTCATTTTCTATGGACATAATTGCCAAATTGCTATCTAAAAAAAGTTTTTATTTTGTTTGGACAGTCTAAACAAGCTTTTAGATTTATACTTTGATTCTGCATTAATTTACTTGGAGAATTGATTTTAAATAAAATATTGTACCAGATTTCTACAGAGCATAAAAAATTGTAGTTTTGGATTTTTTGTTGCGAGCGATCGAGCTAGGTATGATGTACTACAATCTTTTGAAGATGCGGATGCATCTATTACTTCAAAAGAGCATCATAAACCCCACCAATGTGATATCTCAAAGGTTTTATAGCTTTATTCTACTGGACCAGCGTGTATCAGATAGTAAAACCACTATCTGATAAATCTGTAAGGCACGTTTTCAAAAATTTACCATCTTTTGGTTGACGCGGAAAAAACACATACATATATCTCTTGAACAATGTCAAAGAATCCGGACACCTCAAAAGAAATTTTAGCAGCATCGTTAATAACTAAATTCAATGAGTGCGCCAAACAAGGAACAAAAAATGTTCGCGGGTTTATATTTAAGATTCGTGTTTGTAATCCACTGTGTATTTCACGCATGTTTGCTCCATTATCACATCCTTGTCCTCGCAAATCTTATATACCTAAATTTAATTCTACTAATAAATCTGTCACATAGTTATAGAAGCCAGCACCAGTAGAATCAACTATGGGCAAAATAAAATGAAATAATCACGTATCACGTATTTAATATTTTTTCGTCATTTCGTTCAATCTAACAAACCTCAAAACTACACTTAATTGTTCCGTATGACTCACATCCGGTGTACAGTCGAGGATTATTGAGTAATATTTATGTTTTCTTACTAGATCTAAAATAGTAGTTCTTACTTTTGAGCCGATTAAATTTATCAATTCATTTTGAATTTTATTGCCTAAATAGTTTGTCATACCGCTACCACTGCCGCTGCTTTGATTTTTATGTGTGCGTCGAACATGTTGCTCCATTACAGAATCAAATTTGGTGAACGGGTCTATTAATTTCAAGAAGTTTCCGATATTATGTTCATATAATTTGTTAGATCTACCACGTAAAGCTAAATATTGACGACATAAAAACTGCATGGCTGAAATTATTCTTTCAATGACACGATCCCAGTATTTTTTTTCTACATGCCATGAACGTAATTGACTTTTATTCATAGTAACTCCCTCAGCTAACATATTTGATAAGTTTAACCAAAATCCGATTTTTTTTTTATGGCAGTCACTTTTTTCGTGTCTGTTTAGCACTACTGACAAATGTTTCCAATCAGAACACCCTTCCTTATCAGAGAAGTTGGTCAAAGACTCACCAAAAAGTATGCAACAGAAACAGTAAACCGCATCTCTCCGCATCTCTCCGCACTCCCTTTTAACTTTTTTTCCATTGGTGAGGTTACGATAAAAATTTCTGGCAGAAAACTTGTGAGTTTACTGGAGAGATCCAATTAATAATTTGATGGAGTCCTTTTTCCGTTAAAAATTACATCTGCGGATATAATTATTTCGGGCCACTCTCCAGGGTCATCAGATATTACGGTGGAGTTAGAAAATAGTAATGTTGCCGCTGCTGGAACGTTTTCAGTATGGTGTTCCTGGGTACTATTTATATTATTACATTCAGAAACAAATGAGGAACTTGGGACTGAGGAACAACTAGGGCGAGCATCGTCGGTTTTTTCAAGTTAGTTCAGGAAGAACACTAATTTCTGGCGGTTTCAAATATTTCTTCAAAGAATCAGCTAATTTTTCCTTTTCTTCCATTTTCTGTCGTCTTTGTTGGCGGAACTGATGACCTGACAATCGTTTTCTTTTTTGCCCTTTTCCTTAAAATAGGAAATGTCATATTGTTAGCAATCTTATTAACGTTTTTGGAAACCAGATGAGTTTTGATAAAGGGATATGTTAAATGGTGATCTATTTGAAAAATATTTAAAAAATTTTAAAAATTCATTTAACCTTTGGGGAAAAAAATGTAAATGTCAATAATCTCGAAAACTACTGAGTTTTGATATAGAACATGTTTCAGAAATTTTAATTAGAATTAAGCGTAGAATAGTAAAAATATACCGTATTTAGTTTTAGTTACACTACTTACAATTTTTTACACTCAAATATTCACCTCACTAGCTAACTATCTAATCAACTACTCTGATTTGCAGAACAAACTAGAATGACCCATTTTACAAAATCCAGACATATTTATATTAATTTTCATTTTTTGCGGCTTCCGACAGACGACTTTTAAGCCTTTCTCGAATAAAAAAGCAATAAAAATAATAGAACATTTCTCTATATTTACTCTCTTTGTTTTTGATACTTACCGTTACCGTTAAGTGTGTGATACTCGGACTTTTCAAGCTAGCTGCTAGTCGCTATCGCTAATAGCAAAAGAGTACCGAAAGAGAATCGCGCATTAAACATGAATTGGAGTCGACGCGCGGCATTAGAAAGAAGAGGTCGTTAGTACGGTTAATTTAGCAGAATTGCCGCCCTTAGATTTTGCCGCCCGTGGCTTTTGCTTACATTCGCCACATAGTTGGCGCGCCCCTGATAGCAGCATAGTAGCATATTCACAGCTGGAGGCATTATATCACTGTATGAGCACGAGTTGTGCCGTCATTCGTTAAGATGACGGTCCTGAGTTCATGGATGTTGAGCTCGTTAAAGATCACTGGTAGGAAACGATTCGGCAAAATTTCCGGTGGGGCATGTGTGCGCGTCGGACACCTAAGCCCTGGTCGTAGAAATAAGTCGACGTTATATAAATAAAAAAACAAGGTGAGCAGAGGTATGTGAGTTGTTTTCCTTTGTATTTCATTCGCAGATTTATTAATGTTCCAAACACCTCCCGTAGAGTTTTCTTACGAGTATTTACTACAACCGTTGTTACTTAGCGACTTGTTTGTTTATATGCAATTATCTATTGAATTTCTTGACTAATCTATCATAGTGTTATATGCTGCTACTCTTATTGGTAGGAGGTGTCGAGATACTTTGTATTGTGATATCTGTATATGAGGATTTATGTAAAAATTATATCTATTTAATCATGGCAGGTTAAATCGGCAAATCTAGGGCCAATATCCTATGAAGGACCATATTAATGGAATATTCTAACTCACCTACATCGTTTCGAGTGGCGCCAATTACAGTAATTTATTTTACCGATATTTATAAACTTTTGCATTTAATCGGAAATATAATCCTTCTCGAAAATGCCGCATGTATTATGACATAATAAAATCGCTGAAAAAAGTAGTCAAGTCTCTAATGGAGTATGAAATTATATAAATCAAATTTTGCACTATAACAAAAAATCGTGAATACCAGATCTCGAACACCTATGTTGGGAATTTTGTTTAAAAATTTGCTTTGATTACCGTTACTTTCCCCAAAAGGTGATGGGCAAGAATTATTTACCAAACATTCATTATGGAAAAAAATCAGAAATCACCTTCTTATTTGTGGCGATCCCTTTCGGCAATAATCCAGTGTCGGATGGAACCGGATAAATCCCGGGAACAAAAATTGACAGAATGCAGGGATTTAAGAATATGGTAGATATTTTTATCGCCCAAAATCCATTGTCACAAAATATCATTCTTTTTGTGCCCATTGGTTTAAAAAAAAAAACCATCCATTTTAATTTATTTTGTTTAAAAACTTTTTAATATATTTGGAAAACCATTATAACATGATTTACATTTTGGTCTAATCCCGGGGGGTCACACTTCCCTTTATCATGTTTTTTCCTATAGAAAAAAAAATTAAATTTTAAAATTTTGGGGTGGTTTGCTGAATTTTAAAAAAAATTTCCAAAAAAACATGGTTTTTTTTTAAGGGAACCCTGTTTTTTAATTTTTGGAATGATTTTTTTTCTATTAAAAAAATATACCATATTTTACCCCATCAAAAACCTTTTTGGAGTTATTGAACGTCGAATAACTAGGTTAGACTATTGTTCTGAAATATCTTTCCTATAAATAAATTTTAAATGAACTTAAAAAAACTGTATTATTTTTGTTTAGTGACATTTTTTTTGGAATAAAAAAAGGGTTTAAGGGGGGGTTTAATATACGTGCGGAAAGTAGGAAAATGGGGATACAATAAAAAAATTTTTGGGAAATATATTGTGGACCACGTTTTAAATTTTTTTTATTGCCAAATGTATAGTTTTAGATATACGAAAAATGTTTTTTTTTAAAGGGGACCCCTATTTTTACAATTTTTGTTACAGTTTTTATTCCGATGGATACAAACTTTTGGGCCCAATATTGACCTTAATTTAAAAATTGGGAAAAATATTTTTATTTCACCGTTGATATTAAATAAAGAAAAAAAAAGGGGCCCCTTGGTTTTTTTAAATTTTAAAAAAAGTCTTTTTTGTATTTAAAAATGATATGAATATCGGTTTTTTTTCGAAAAAAAAGGACGTCGTATATTTTTTAAAATGGAAGGAAAAAAATCAATAAAAAATAATGGTACATTCAACAGGCGTCAAAAAAAGAAATTCCAATACTAAAAGGATGTGGTGACAGGTAATACCATAATAATAAATTTTTGGATGTTTTATTTGCGACATTATTTGAGGCCCGAACACACGAAGAGGGGTGGAAATTTTCAAAACAAGTAAAGACAGAACCCCCATAGCACGGGTATGTATCTAAAATTATTCATAAATTTAAAAGTGGGAATGTACGAGAACTCCCAAAAGTGGCCCTGTATTCCAGAGCAAAAAAAAAACGACATTTTTTTGTGATGGTTGAAGACCCCCTAAGGGTCAGAGTTTTGCAAAAGAAAATCACATCAGTCAAACAACTGTCGTAAATAAAAAAAAAAATGGCATCCCCATAAAGTACAATTGGTACAGGAACTGAACGAAGACGATCCAGATCCGAATGGGTTCCCCGTGAAACAAAAAATTAAATAGATTTGACCGCCAAAACTCAACCCCTTTTGCTAAATCGCTCTGTGAAATTTTTTAATGTTGTGGTATGTACAATATTATTTTATTTTTTGGAACTGCAAAATTTCGACTGAATATGGAATAAGCTAACACACTGAGCATATCAACCAAGTAAAAAAATCTTTAAAAAACCCAAAATACAGCATAACCGATAGATATATCACCCTGACATTCCCCCCCGGGGGGATAATAAAAACCTCCTATCAGTGTAAACAGGTTCCGACCAAAGCGGACCATATATAAAATTTAGGCGCAATTACTGAAATGTGGCAATCCGATCTGTGTTGGATGAAATAAGACAAACGAAACAAGAACGGGAAACCTTTTAAAAATTAGCAGTTGAGGTTCGGTTTTTGAAAGTTAAAAAATTCGGTAAGGAGCGGGAAAAAACTAGAAAAAAAAAAGAATAACCCAAGAAAAGCTCGAGAAATTTTTAAAGGAAAAGAAAAATATAATAAAAAGTCATTTTTGGGGGCCAAAAAACATCCAGGGCGGAATCATAGTGATTACGTTACAAGCGAGATTGAGAGATTAGTTGGGTTGAGGCCCAGGCGTTAGACCTAAAAAAAATTTATTTCCTTTTAAAAAAGCTGATACCGCACCCAAAAAAGTAATTTGCCCCCCTTTTAAAAAAAATCTTCAGTGCTGATGAAACACCCCCCAAACTAAAGGGGAAAAAAAAATATCCATCGCGCGTGTTATTGACCATTAAAAAAACGGCAAGAAACCATATTCAAAAAAACATCTAAAATTTCCAAAAACAAGATCAGAACACGAACTGCTTCATCAGAAATAACAGGCTAAAGTTAACAATGCGATCTACCCCTGGGGGAGATCTAAAAACTAGGGAAAAACCCCCCAAAGCCGGAAAAAAATCTAATTGCCCCCAGGCACCCAATCCACCCCTTCGCAAAATCACTGAAAGAAAACCGAAAACCCGGGCCGGGCCCAAAACCCCCCCTAAATTTGCCTACCCAGGTTTTTTCTCCCCCGGTACTCTTAAAACAACAAGCCAGAAAAGAACTCGAAGAAATTTTTTTTAAATAGAAACCCGTTTCAACAAATCAAAAGGCCACCTTCAAAATTGTGATGCATTATGGACGATTATTTAGAGACTATAAAACAAATGAAGTAAAAAAAATAGTCCTAGAAAATTTTTTTGAATGCAACGAAGACTCAAAGTAAATCACATCAATACTAATTTTAAAATATTCCATAATAACATTAGAAGTTCCCAAAAACTTTTATCATCTATTATGCTACCTTGAACGGGTTTTCAGAAAACCAGAATGCATCATTTTTAAATGAAACTTGGCAAATGATTTTTTTTAAAATTTAAATATAGATGGTTATGACTTAATATACAATTATGGCACTCTTAATCAAAAAAGATGGCACAATGGTTTTTTTTTAATCATCCTTAGATTATACCTACAAAATTATTTCTCCAGATAACGTGTTATGCCCTGTAATTTCAAAAAAGCATTTAAAGATAATTACCAAGGGGTAACCATTGTATACCGAATGTTTCATGACTCATCTAGAGAAAAACAAAAAAATTTTTTTTTGCTACCCGTTACAGCCACAGCGGATAAGAAAATCCGTTTATTTACTACCATAATTTAGCACCCCTCCAAAGTCGATAAACCCCAAAAAATCCCGATAAACGACAGTCACACCAGCCCACATCTTAATGGCCGTATCTAATTCATAAATCACCGGGAAACCCAAAACCCGGGGAAAAACATAAAACACTTTTTTGGTCATTATTTCAAAGATTACCCGACGCTACCGTAAATACCTGTCATCAGTAAAAATTTTTATCCAATTATAACATAAGATAAGCGAAAAGGGTTAGAAAAACCCAAAACCCCTTTTTGTTTTGATTCACCTCGTCCTCTCATAAAAAAACTAAGTCCCCCCCAGTTTCCCATCCCCCGATATTATAAAAAAGGGGGCGGGGGCCGAAAAAAATTAAGTTAGTTCAGAACG
>JAFIRS010005465.1:0-56312 GCA_018342105.1 Gonioctena quinquepunctata
ATGCAAAAAAATACATGAATTTTTAATTTCCTCAATATTCATATTTAATTGTTTAAAATATTTTTTTTGTTTAGGCATCCGAACGCTCGATAACAATTGTTGGTGCAGTTCCGGGAGGCAGATTGTTTTTTAGGAAATTTCCTGCTCTGTTTGGATTTTTTTTCCGATTTTGGATATCTGCAATAGTTTTTGTGATATTTGCGAAAAAACAAACCTTCCTTTTTATATTAAATAACTTTTGCAATTTTTGCAAACGGGAGTTTTTTTTAACTTTTTTCTAAATGCCATTACGAATCGAATGACACCTTACTCATAATTTTCCGTTTCCATAGAAAAATTATGGTCCAAAAAGCACTTTTTGTCCAGACTTTATGGCTATTGCGCCAATGCAGGTACTCTGCAATGCAAACGCAATATCGAATCTTTTACATTTAGTTCAGTGGCGGCCCTAGGGCGGTGCGACCGCACTGGGTGCCGTCATGGGAATGGCGCCAAAATTAACCAAAATGCGACCGCCGCCCGCCGGGCGAAATTTGAAGAGAGAGAAAAAAATGTCTACCCCGAGACTCGAACCCTGAGCGCCCGCGCAGTAGATGATACCGTAACCGCCTCGCTTTGGCCAGCTCGCCGTAAACGATTATTTGATTACGAAGCTGTAGATGAGACACCAATTGATCCTGAAGAATTGTTTAAAATAAACGTCTTCTACCCCTTGATTAATACCGTTGGTCACTCAATTTAAACAACTATCAAAATTCAATAATACGTGGTCATTTTAAAAATATCAAAATCCCAATTTACAATATGTCTGCTAGAAACTATAAAAGTGGAGCTGAAAAACGAAAATTACAGTTAGATCGAGAAAAAGAAAGAAATAAATGTGCAAAAATTGGAACTTTCTTTAAATTAGAACATAGAAACGAAAATGAAATAGCTACAAATCCATTAAACAGCGAGAAGGAAGGGATCTTATCCGAAGAGAATCTAACCGAAGGAAGTAGAAAATCGCAAAACCAGGAAAAAATATAAGTGATAAAAATGTGCAAGATTTTGAAATCTTGAAAAAAAATACTAGTGCAAGATCTTGACTACCAGAAACTTATTTGTATTCAATCAGGGTGATGCAAATATAATATATTAAAACATTTCCTGAAAATTTTAATAGAATATTATGTTGGATAGGAATTGAATAGTGAATTTTTCAGATAGTCCAGTTTGGATTATAAATTGCAGACGAAGTGAAAAGTGGTACACTATTTTTTATTACGTTAAAATTACAAATATTTCTTAATATACAAAAATATGTATTATTTTCAGTAGGGAATATATATTTCTTCCAGTATATTTTTTTAAATTTAATTTCCTTCAAAATTGTTTAATTTTTAGGCACACGTGCCAAATGTGGGGAGGGGACCCTGGAAGATATCAGACGGATTTAGAAGTTGACTGTATTAATGGATCATTAGAATATTTCGAAAACATCCTCAGTCATTGATTCATTATGATCATCTTCTCAATCTTCCCGTGAAACTACAAACAAACATGGCATATTCTCAGAAATTATTCATGGTATATGGTAGACTGTAGGGGGGTCGATATGGCTCTTCAACCTCTGCGTACCTCGACCTATAAGGTATTTTGTACATCCTAAAACTAGGATCTGATGATGGAGCCATGTGAGGTGTTATCGAAAGCATCCTCTCTATCTATGAATGCACATAGTCATTTCTTTGGCCAGTATATGGTAGGAAAAATATTGCAGAATATCTTATAATCAATCACATTATGAATGATCTGGATTTATCCTGGAATATTCCTGAGATATAGGAGAGAGAAGGGGGATACATTCGAATCACCCTAGAACAATCTAATGGAATAATCATGGAATGGACTGGAAGATTTAAAAATGATTCCAATCGATGTTTGAAGGCTGTTTCAAATATTCCATCTGAGAATGTCTCAGGAATCATTCAGATCATTCCTAGACTGAACATATGATATTTTTGCTTCTGTTTGCAAACATCTTACGTCTAATAAGGTCAATAAAACACTAATGGGTCTTATGATCATATGAAAACAATCTACTCACATAATAAACAAACAATTTGTCATAAAAACCATATCATAACCTTCTCGAACAATATTTTATGAATTTTCAGAAACTTTCATAAACATCAAACAAGCCATTAATTTAGGAAAAGTGTTCTGTTTATAACATATATATATATATATATATATATATATATATATATATATATATATTTATAAAATGGAAGAAATTAATGGACATAGCCCTCAAAGAGAAGTGTTAACCGTAACACGTGTTTCGGGCTCTCGGCCCACATCAGAAGTGAAGGAACAACACTTGGTAGAAAACAACAAATCAACGGAGTCAACAACAGAAGCCAGCCGCACATTTGTGGTTTCGGTTAGCAGACCCTGCATCCAGGGTAACAACCAACGTCACCACGGAGGCAGCTATAGCTACCTGCGTGACATCCGAGTCCAGGATTATAGATATGAATGGAAAGAATATCGAGGGGACTGGTAAACAAAATGGAAGAAATTAATGGACATAGCCCTCAGAGAAAAGTGCTAACCGTATACACGTGTTTCGGGCTCTCGGCCCTCATCAGTACGGTGGAGAAGTGCAAGGATGAACAACACTTGGTAGAAAACAACAAATCAACGGAGTCAACAACAGAAGCCAGCCGCACATTTGTGGTTTCGGTTAGCAGACCCTGCATCCAGGGTAACAACCAACGTCACCACGGAGGCAGCTATAGCTACCTGCGTGACATCCGAGTCCACAAATGTGCGGCTGGCTTCTGTTGTTGACTCCGTTGATTTGTTGTTTTCTACCAAGTGTTGTTCATCCTTGCACTTCTTCACCGTACTGATGTGGGCCGAGAGCCCGAAACACGTGTCTACGGTTAACACTTCTCTTTGAGGGCTATGTCCATTAAATTTCTTCCATTTTGTTTACCAGTCCCCTCGATATTCTTTACATTCATATCTATAATCCTGGACTCGGATGTCACGCAGGTAGCTATAGCTGCCTCCGTGGTGACGTTGGTTGTTACCCTGGATGCAGGGTCTGCTAACCGCAACTACAAATGTGCGGCTGGCTTCTGTTGTTGACTCCGTTGATTTGTTATTTTCTACCAAGTGTTGTTCATCCTTGCACTTCTTCACCGTACTGATGTGGGCCGAGAGCCCGAAACACGTGTCTACGGTTAACACTTCTCTTTGAGGGCTATGTCCATTAAATTTCTTCCATTTTGTTTACCAGTCCCCTCGATAATCTTTCCATTCATATCTATAATCCTGGACTCGGATGTCACGCAGGTAGCTATAGCTGCCTCCGTGGTGACGTTGGTTGTTACCCTGGATGCAGGGTCTGCTAACCGAAACCACAAATGTGCGGCTGGCTTCTGTTGTTGACTCCGTTGATTTGTTGTTTTCTACCGAGTGTTGTTCATCCTTGCACTTCTTCACCGTACTGATGTGGGCCGAGAGCCCGAAACACGTGTCTACGGTTAACACTTCTCTTTGAGGGCTATGTCCATTAAATTTCTTCCATTTTGTTTACCAGTCCCCTCGATATTCTTTCCATTCATATATATATATTCATATATATATATATATATATATATATATATATATATATATATAATTAGATGAGAGATCTTGACTGGCTCGTTTTGAATACCAATGTAATAGAATTGCAGTCAAATATTATTTTTTTATCAGGCCAGAGACATTAAAAGAATACTTCTGTTATTTTCGGAAAAAAATTCATTCCCTCATTAAGACATTAACTTGAGATTGAAACGAATTTAAAATAGAAAACGTAAATGTTGAAACATATTAACAAAATATAAAAAAAAAAATTGGGTGCTTTAATCCCACAGTAGAAACAACCGTTGACTTCACGTTTATGTGAAGTTAGCCACACTTTTCCAGCCACGGTTTCTGACGTGTAGACTCTCGACTGTGGGATAGCGTGTTTTTACTCACAGTGTTGCCAGATTGATCAAATAAAATCTGAATTCGATAAAACAAACCCAGCCACACTTTCTAATTGAATGTGCAGGTATAGTATCCATCCTTGGATTTGCCTCAAAATATAACAGTCTCCCCTTGCGAATGAGTGGGTTGCGCTGCCACGAAAATAAAAAACCATTGGAAAGAGGTCAACAATATTTCAACACTGTTAAAAAAATTACTAAGCTACTTTGTTAATGTCTTTACATCAAATATTCTAGTCAACAAGTGCTTTTTTGGTAAACTTTTTTCAGCAGTCTCGGGAAAATATGAACAAGGTGTCATTCGATTCGGAATAGCATGTAGATGAGTTTTGAAAAAAATAAAGTTCCGCTCGCAGAAATTGCAAAAGTTATAAACCATATTTCTCAAAAAAAGGGGGTTTGGATTTTTACAAATATCTGAAAAACTGATTGAGATTTTCGAAATCTGAAGAAAGATTTAAAAAGAGGAGGAAATTTCCTGGAAGAAAGTCGCACCTCACGGAACTGTAGGACCAATACATATAATTTTCCCAGAGGGGTGAAAATACGGTTGAAAACGGGTACTCTGGCTTGCGCAAGCCACGCCCACTTCGGACAGTTTAACAATAAAAATTATTTAAACATTAAATATGAAAATTGAGGAATGAAAAAATTCAGGCACTTTCTGGATAGATAAATGAACAATAATCCGCCAAAAAAAAAATTATCGCGATTTTTCAATTAGTTATGCAACAGTTAATTAACAATTTTTTGCTGCTTGAACATGAACATTGCAGGTGTGATAATTGTTAAACTTTAAATCTGATATTTTTTCATTCCTTGGAGCTATTCTTGAAAGGCGTCAGAATAGATAACAGTTGAAAAAATTAAAAAAAACAGTTTTTTATTAACAATTTACATAGTTGAATTTTAAATAATCATTGAAACATTTTTTTTTCATATTTTTAATGAACCGTTTTTTTATCAGTAGAAACTGCATGAAAATGATTTCTCAAATTTGTATCTCCCATTGTTTCAAAAAAAGTTATAAACAAATGCGTTGTTTATAAGATAGGTAATTGATTTTTTTTTAAATCCTAATCTTTATGAAAATTATGATTTAAAAAAATTTAAAAAAAATTTTTAAAATAACAATATTTTTCTACCAGTGAGACTCAAATCTAAACGCTCAAATTGTTTATTAATGAAAGTTAATTGACAAGTTACTGAAGTGATGTTATCATATTTGTAATAGTTCATAAGATATTTAAACATTAAAGCTAAAAAAAAAATTTTTTTTCGAAGAATTTTTTATTAACAATTGCAATAATTAAAAAATAATTTGGTAACAACTTGAGTTTTATGCTGAATTTGGTCTTTGATTAATGAAGAATAGATAAGTCTCAAGTGTTTTGATCGTTTATTAGTTCATGAATTATAATAATTTACAAAATGAAAAATCAGGTGAGAATGAGGGAGTTGCGGAGAACGGTAATTATAAAAATCGATAAAAAATTTAAAAAAATATGTTTTCCCAAAAAACAACTTATGGTTGTTTTTGTTAATGAAAATGCGAAAAAAATATGAGGTACAAATTTATTTGTTTATAACAAATTGTTTATTAAATAAACAATGAAAAATTAAATAAAACCATATTTTTTCTAAATATCGAAAAACAAAATAAATTATGATCAGAAAAAAGGGTTACTTAATATTAATAATAAGTGGTGGAAAAAAATTGTTAATTAACAAATACGTTTTTAAGCAATATTTTTTTTTTAAATCATCATTTGCATCAAGAATTAGGATTCCCAAAAAATCAATTATCTTATAAACAACGCATTTCTTTATAACAATTCGTTAAACAATAGGAGATAAAATTTAAAAAAAACATTTCCATGCCCTTTCGATAATGAAAAATCGGATCATTAAATTATTTTTGTCAATGATTCAAGTTTTTAATTTTGCAACTACGTAAATTGTTAATACAAAACTGGAAAATTTTTATTTTTTATTTTTGCAACGGGAATCTATTGAGAAGCCTTTCAAGAATAGCTCCAAGGAAGGAAAAAAATCTCAGATTTATAGTTTAACAATTATCACACTTGCAATATTCATGTTCAATCACCAAAAAATTGTTAATTAACTATTGCATAACTAATTGAAAAATTACGATAAAATTTTTTGCCGGCGGATTATTGTTCATTCATCTATACAGTGAGTGCCTGAATTTTTTCATTTCTTAATTTTCATATTTAATATGTTTAAATAATTTTTATTGTTGAAGTATCCGAAGTGGGCGTCGCTGGCGCAAGCCAGAGTACCCGTTTTCGGCCGTAGTTTCACCCTTCTGGGAAAATTATAAATATTGGTCTTACAGTTCCGGAAGTCCGGACTTTCTTTTAGGAAATTTCTTTCTCTTTTTGAATCTTTTTTTATATTCTCAAAATCTGAATAAGGTTTTGAGATATCTGCAAAAAACCAAACCCCCTTTTTCAGTAAATTGTTTTAACTTTTGAATTTTTGCGCGCGAAATTTTTTTTTGTAACATGCTATTCCAAATCGAATGACACCTTGTTCATATTTTTCCGAGATTGCTGAAAAAAGTTGACCAAAAAAGCACTTGTTGACTAGACTAAAACTGCACATCATTGTTATAAGATGATCTATTTTTATCTACCACTTCCACTATGACTACCTATATGAATTTTATGAATGAGAAAAATTGTATTTAGTAATTAATTCAATATTTTATACACTACACTTGCGGTACTGGTATTTTTGTAAGCCGATAAATTTGGTGTATTGGTTATTCACCAGGTGTCGGTAGCTACGCCTCATCAAAGCAGCTCTAGAGAAATGTAACGACCACCCAGATGATATCTTATACCCTACTCCGGTTTCTCTTCAATGCGAATATATCTTTCGCCTTTTACTAAAGATTTCCGTGGAGAGGAGCAATATAAATGAGTCTTTAGAATTTTTTGTGCCCAACGTTGTTGGGCTAATAAGATAATATAAACATAAACCATTCGCTATCAAGTTTGTGTTAGTGAAAATTTACTGCTTCAGTACATGGCACATGGACCATTTTCTATTTTAATCATTTATTACACCGGCAATGTGTATTGCCGAGCCAAATTCATCTGACATATTTTGTGTTTCGGCTTAAAATTTTCGGTTAATTCGGGTGTTGCTACTAGCTGTGCTTTTCCATAAGCTCCAGAAAAATGTAACGCATAACCCATACAGGAACTATGGTTTCTCTTCAGTGCCAATGAATATTTATGATATTGATAAATTGTTAACATTTAACATGGAAATCATACTATACCATAAGACGGAAAGGAGGAAATTTCCAATTAAAAAGTTTCGAATCCCGGAACTAACTCAATTATTTATCATTTTAATTTAACGCTGAAAATAGGGCTCCGCGCGACCGCTATGGCATGCGCGCTATTCTCTAAAGAGAGTACACCACAAAATAATCTTTTATAGTATTAAATATCAATTTGAATGAATCATGGTGTGTTTTTAACATTTGAAAGAACAAGGTCCCGTTGGGGAAAAAATAAGTTTATTTTTTAACAAATTAGGCATTTGTTAATTATTCTTATTTTTCGAACCTCGGTTTTTATGAAAAAACGCCACAAATGTTTAATAATAGCTCTATAAATTTTTCAATTCTTGGAGCTCTTCTTATGTATATATACTTAACAAGATCACGTTATTAAAGTTGTTTATTTTGTTCATTATATTTTTTTAAATTGAGAAAAAAATTAAAAATGTATCCATATGTTTTGCTATTGATGTTTATGCAGGAAATAAAGGCATTCAATTACATTCGAAAAAAAAATTTAGGCCATTTGTTTATAAATTGTTCATAAACAGAGTGATTAGTTAAATATTTTTAACTTTTTTTACCATTTCGTTGTCAAGAGAATATAATGATTTAATTTTTTTTCATTATTTATAATTTTTTTTTATATTTCCATTATTTAAATAATTAAGAATTGTTTTTCTTTAAAAATGATGGGAGTTTGTTTTGTGATCATCACCCCTATCCCAGAGGTATGCAAAGAAGGAATCAACTACGAACACATTGATTTGACGCATGCTCCTACCCAACAACCTACATCACTTCCACTCGACAATTCTCATCTACACACCGCCACAATAAAGAGTTCAGAATCAAAATGTCCCCAAAGCATAAACAAAAACTGAAAAAGGAAACTCTCATGTAGAAGAATGCATTCAATGCTGCCAAGGTATGCACCATTTGGTTATATTAATTTATTTGCACCATTTGGTTATATTAACTTCTTAAATAACATAATGGAAAAAAACAAAAAAATTACATCAAACATTATGATGATTAAACTTCCTAATACTATTATAACTAACTTTTCAGAACATGTAAAAATTAAATAAAGCCTGAAGAAGTCCCCGATCAGGGACGAAACGTTGCCTAAATGATTTGAAATATT
The DNA here is from genome assembly GCA_018342105.1 of Gonioctena quinquepunctata. NCBI lineage: Eukaryota > Metazoa > Arthropoda > Insecta > Coleoptera > Chrysomelidae > Gonioctena > Gonioctena quinquepunctata. The sequence continues at coordinate 8,498 of JAFIRS010005465.1, forward strand.
AGATATATCCTACCCAGAATCCAATAACCTAAGAAAGCTCCGCCAAATATATATATATATATATATATATATATATATATATATATATATATATATATATATATATATATATATATATATATATATTTTATGTTCTGGTTCCCACGAAAAGGGATATCCTGTAATGTTCAGAGAACATCGTGGGAACCTAGGGAAAGAAGGGAGTTGGTGTTCTTCTTAAATTTCTGAAGGTTGTATGCCTCGGGGAACACCTCCCTAGGCAATGAGTTCCAAAGCCTCGCTGTTCGTTGGATGAACGAGTCTTTGGAAAGTGATGTTCTGCAGGTCTCCAAAGTGACCACGAAGGGGTGTGATGACTGAACTTGACGGGTTAATCTCGAAGAGACTGCCAAAGCAGGAACGATTGTTGATATTTCAGAAGAGCATCGCCCATGAAAATATCTATAAAATAGAGACAAATCGCCAACTTTTCTACGGTGTTCCAGACAAGTGAGCGAGTTTGTAAGCGAGGCATCACCGACGAGACGAATTGCCCTTTTTTGGACAGAATCCAATAGTAAATAATAACGGTAACATAGGCAAAAAAATTAAATATCACTCGCATTTTCTGAGGTAGTGTTAATAAATAAATAATTTTATTTTCCAATAAGACATATAAAATGTATAGGAATAGTCAGTATACAATGTATATAAATAGTGAATATAGAATATACAGTTCATAAAAGTAGAGTATCTATTGTCAGCGGTAATTAACACACACACACACACATAAACACCTATGCTCAATTTTGATAAGATCTAGCTAACTATTGAAATATTCTTCCAGCAAATAGAAGCATTTTTCAGTCAAGAATTTTCTCAAGGAGCTACTGAATTTTTTAATATATTTAACTTCTCTTAAACTTTGAGGTAAATGGTTGAAAACATACAAACCCATAATTGTGGGTGAATTACTAGAGACCTTGTATTTTGTAAAGGGAATATGGTATTTTTTCCTTTGGCGTGAAAATGAAAAATAGTAGAAAAAAATCGGAGTTTCTTTTGTTGAAAAATAAACATTTTTTTTTCCAATGGGACCTTGTTCTTTTAAGTGTTGAAAACACACCATAATTTATTCAAATCTTTAAATTGATATTTAATACTATAAAAAAACATATGTGGTGTACTCTCTTTAAAAACGGCGCGCGCATGCCGTAGCAGTCGCGCGGAGCCCTATTTTCAGCGTTAAATTAAAATTATAAAAAATGGAGATGGAGTTCCGGGAGGAATTTCCTCTTCTTTAGGAATCATTTTTCCGATTTTCGATAACGCTTATAGTTTTTGAGTTATTCCCAAAAAACTGAACCACTTTTTTTTGTTGATAAATGCAATTTTTGCGAGCGAAACTTTATTTTTTTCAAAAATTATCTACATGCTATTCCGAACCGAATTACACCTTGTTCATATTTTTCCGAGACTGCTGAAAATAGTTGACCAAAAAAGCACTTGTTGACTAGATTAAAACTGCACATCATTGTTATAAGATGATCTATTTTTAACCGACCAAACCAAAAAGGAGGAGGTTCTCTAGTCGACGCGTATATTTTTTTATGTATGATCACGCATAATTTTTTACTGAGACGTCCGATTCCGATAATTCTTTTTTTAGTGGATAGGGTGTACTTCGAAGTTGGTCCCATTTGAATTTAAAAGATGAAATCCACCCCTAAGGGTAGCAAAATGAAGGACATTGATCACTCACCCTCTGAATTCTGGTCCGTTAACCGATTCTATCAGGCATAACTTTGTACTGGGTTCTTCGATTTGGATTATTCTTTTTTTATTAGATAGGGTATATATACCTCATAGTTGATCATATTTGGATTTCGAATGGAAATATCCACCCTTACGGGTAGAAAAATAGGGAATAATTGATTTTTCACTTGTGAACATTGGCACACATATGTAGTTGACAATGACAGATCGCTAATGTCATTATTTTTGTTCTCCTACATCCGTCACAATCATTATATTCTATGACGATGAGGATGGAATGATATACAAAGTAATGAAATAAACTAACCAGAACAACAAAAATAATTTATAATACAACAAATAGTAAAAGTAGATAATCATATTATTCAACTGGTAATAAAACAAGTAGGTAGTAATTGTAGATTTCAGCCACAAAAAATTGAAAAATAAAAACTTTTTAACAAAAAAGTTAACCGATAAAATACGGAACTGAAAAGTAAAAAATAAAATAAACCTTCTCATTCTCAATAACTAAGCTCCTAAACTAATATAAGTAACTAATTTTGAGTCGGCGCCAAACGAACAATCAACGAAGATCATTAAGTAACTTCAAAAAAATTATCAGAATGTCACCGCGCAACTCGATGCCATCATTTTACGCCTTACCTAATCCATTTGCCTGTTTGTTTGGCGCCGACTCAAAATTAGTTACTTACATTAGTTTAAGAGCTTAGTTATTGAGAAAAAGAAGGTTTATTTTATTTTTTACTTTTTGGTTCCGTATTTCGTCGGTTAAATTTTTTGTTGAAAAGTTTTTTTATCTACCACTTCTACTACGATTACCTATATGAATTCAATGAATGACAAAAAATTGTATTTAGTAATTAATTCAATATTTTATACACTACACTTGCGGTACTGGTATTTTTGTAAGCCGATAAATTTGGTGTATTGATTATTCACCAGGGGTCGGTAGCTACGCCTCATCAAAGCAGCTCTAGAGAAATGTATCGAGTACCCAGATGATTTGTTACTCTGTACTCTGTTTACTTTATACGAATGAATCTTTCGCCTTTTACAAAGATTCCCGTGCAGATGTTCAATATATAAGAGTCTTTAAAGGACAGTTGAATTAGGAAATTATTTTTGGCAGAATCGAAAAATTTTAAACGACTCTTCGATTTGAAACGCGAAAAAAATTTTTTTTGTAGGGGGCACTGGCCCCCTCCCCAGTCGAATCTAGAAAATTTCTTCGTTATAGAAAGTGGGCGACTCAAAAAATTGATGTCCCCGAAAAGCGCAGCAAAAAAATAAAATACAGACCTGGGCTTTCCCCCTCACTAGAAATCATACGTCATGGGAAAATATTATCGTTTTTCGATAAAACTTCAATAGACTTTTTTGTAGTACTCTTTTTGAACTTTTTTTTTTGGGGGGGAAGGGGGGTTATCGAAATTCAGGTACTTTCTAAATACATGGATAAACAATAATCCGTCGGCAAAAAAAATTTTCCGCAATTTTTCTATTAGTTATGCCACAGTAGAATGCTCTATTTCAGCAATTCTACTGTGGTTATGCTTTTATTAATTAACAATTATTGATAAGTTGAACATTTACATAAAAACCCTGATTATTGTTAAAATAAAAAAATAAAAAAAATTCTTGGAGCTATTCTTCAAAGGCTTAAAAAAAATGAAAAATTGTGATTTTTTAATTTTTTATAAACAATGTAAGACATTGAAAAATGAAAAATGCAAATAAAGCATTGATTTTTTTTTCAAAATATGCCGATTGTTTTGTTTTTTTATTATTGAAAGCTACATGAATATGATTTTTTTTTAAATGTTTTCTATAAACAAATGCATTGTTTATAAGATAATCCAACTTATTTTTTAGTTATTGAGAAAAATAATGTTTTTTAAGAAAAAAATGTTTTTTGAAAAAAAAAATGTATTGCTTGAAATCGAACTTGTTAATTAACAATTTTTTTTGCAAGTAAATATTAATATTAAGGAAACATTTTTATTTTAATCATTATTGTTTTTTCGTATTTCAAAAAAATATTTCTTTTCATTTGTTTATTTAATAAACAATTTGTTTTAAAGAAATAGATTTTGGCGTTATATATTTTTTTTATTTAAAAAATAAAACAAATATTTATTTTTTTTGGTATTTTGAATATTTTCGTTTTTTTCGCACCTGGTTTTTAATCCAAATGAAGATGAGTCTACTGATTATAGATTGTTTATGCAACAATATGCCGAAACTTCACTGGGGGACGAAGAAAACGAGGTGAATGTTGCATCCCAAGAAGAAGAACAAGAAACTGGGGGAGAAACGGGAAATTATGAGCCACCACCAAAAAAACGTTGCAAAAGATTACCCAAAAATACACAGAAATAGATAAAGAAATATTGTTTAATGTAAAAAAGTTGACGATATGAACAGGATATTCATAAAATCAGATGTGGAATCATCTGCGACTGAAAGATAAACTTTAGTCACTCTTCCATCTCGTTCAAGATAACATTCTTCGGAAGTATTCATGTTGACATGACAGGTTTTAATGTCAGAAAAACACTCATTTCAAAGTGTCGCTCCAGAAGGAAAGTTTCTAACATTTTTCCATAATTGCAAAGTGAAATCGCTTCTAGAAAATGTGTTTCCCAATTCTTACGGCCTTCCTGATGATCGTGGAAGCGTGAAATAGATTTTCGTCGACAAAAATGTATTGAAGACCTAGTGAATACGATGCCACTTCTGGATCAATGTTTCAAATGATTTCAGGCGAGAACTTCTTCTTGGAAAACATTCTTTTTTGTCACATTCATCTATATGAGTCCTTAATAAAAACTGGAAGAGAAAATCAAATAACTATCTGAATAAAAATGCAAATTTTCACTTTCAGATTTTTTCTTTTGAGTTAGGACCTTTCACAATGTCTATCAGATCTAGTTCAATGCCCAGCGTGGCTTTAGCCGGGGAAGTAGTTCTTTTCTGTTAGATATTACAAAAAATAACTTCATTATTGTCGTAGATTTTTAAATTTTCAGAAAAATCTTTCCATTCAATTTTCAATTGAGAATGTTTTCCTTTTCAACGTAAAGAAGTTATAAATCAATGAAGTTCGTAAAATTAAAAACCATGTCTAAATTACTTTCAGTTGATAAGGCACTTAGGCTAATAAACGCTGAGATTTTTTTTGTTTACATACTTTTATTAGTAATTTATACAATATAGAGTTAGTGCTTCAGCCAAAAGCTTAATTTGTTTATTGATTAACGGAAAATGGAAAATACTTGAAGTAATATTTAAATTTTAAAGCATAAAAAAGATATTTGAACCAGAGCTTCGATTGGAAGCTTAATTTGTTCATTGGTTAATGCATAATAAAAAAGTTCTGGATGTTCTTGTCGTATCTCCAATAGTTGTCGTATCTCCAATAGTTTAAATATTAACCAGGTGCGAACGGTAAAGTTAAAGAAAAAATATTCAAAATAATAAAAATAAAAAAAACCCCAAAAAATGACAAATGGTTGTTATTGTTTTATTTTGTACAATTAAAAAAAATATAACACCTACATTTCTTTCTTTATAACAAATTGTTTATTAAATAAACAAATAAAATTAAATTTTGTTTTTCTCGAAATACGAAAGAACAATATGAATAATGTTTAGAAAAAATGGTTCCTTAATATTAATATTTGCTTGCAAAAGAAATTGTGCGATTTCAAGCCATTTTTGTTTAAAAACAATTTTTTTCTTAATTAGATTTTTTTTAAATTTTGGATTGTTTCATAAACAACGCATTTGTTTGTAAAATTTTTATACAATGGGAGTAAAATAATTAACAATAATTTTCATGTAGCTTTCAACAATAAAAAAACAAAACAATCGGCATATTTTGATCCAATGCTTCATTTATGTTTTTCATTATTCAATGTCTTACATTATTTATAAAAAATTGAAAAATCTCAATTTTTTATTTTTCCAACAGAGATTGTTTTTTAAGCCTTTGAAGAAAGAATAGCTCCAAGACAAAAACAACAAATTTTGATTTTAACAATTATCAGGGTTTTTATGTTAATGTTGCCGACGGATTAGTGTTTATTCATGTATTTAGAAAGTACCTGAATTTTTTCATTACCCATGCCGTAGCGGTCGCGCGGAGCCCTATTTTCAGCGTTAAATTAAAATTATAAGTAATGGAGATAGAGTTCCACGAAATTTTTTATATGAAAATTCCTCCTCTTTTTTTTGATTTTTGCTATCGCTTAAAGTTTTTGAGTTAATCCCAAAAAATTAAATCCCTTTTTTTGTTTTTGTTTTTTGTTAATTTGCAATTTTCGAAGCAAAAAAACAAAAAAAATATCTTTCCAAATCGTATGAGCTATTCCTCATATTTTTTGGAGACTTGGTACTATTTATCGCAGGAAACTCACTTCTCGACTAGACTACATAGGTTTTCCGCGTTTTCGAACGTTCTAAAGAGCAAAAGTAAAATGTAAAATAATGAGTGATGATGACTATTCCATTTCCATTTGCAGTAAATACTGCCTCATTGGATTTTTTGCAATAAAATACAGAGGGAAAATTTTACTATTCATACAATCGTTTATGATAATAATATTCCCTTACAGTACAAAAATTTATATTACCTAACAGTTATTTTTTCTGTTGCATGGAAATGACTAAGTTTAAGGCAATATTGACTTTTCCTTTCAAAAATGTTATGAAAAATGACAATATTTCTGATCAATTTTTGGAAAAATTATTTGAACAATTTTATTGTACTTTCAAAAGTAAACAAAGTACTTGTGCCTCAACATTTGATTGGCTTTTCGTTAAGCTTGGTGGTAAAATGCCGTGAAACGCCGATAACAATTCGAATGATAACCTTCAATATTATTCACACATAGGATCAACACAATGTCAGACCGAGCTAAATTATGTTGATTTCTGCATTGCATTTTTCAAATATTTTTTCCTGAAAAATGATCATTTTTAGCTTTTTGACACTACAAAAAACACACAGATTGTAAAAAACACACAGATTGTATGGTTACATTATTTTCTAGTAAACGTGGACCGATATGAATCTGCCTCGCCCGCAGGCCCGCTTGATATTTCCATTTTACGCTCTGCTCCTATGAAACAGCCAGCCGGCCTTTTTTTTAACTCTTGGATTGCGCGTTATTGTCCCATCGTAACGAGTTTTTTCTTCAATAAATAAAATCAATTAAGCATGGTCATCGGATTTTTGTTTGACCAACTACCTAACCCCGCAGACTTGGAGAGCCAACCATCTGATTAAGCTTATTTTGACTGCCATTTTTAAAACAACAAGTTCAAAGTCCGGGTAAATAAAAATCACTTCTAGTTTGCAAGTCCGGTACCTTTTCCACTATCATAAACAACATATCTACAATATATTATGCATCTTCGGATGACCGACGATTTTGTGACACTGCCTCTCGGACTATAACAATTTAAACGATTTCTCGCCGACCCGTTCTATAAACTGGCATGGCGCACAACAAAATTGGCTCGAACACGATTCGAACGAGCATACACTGGAACTTCGCTTATCATGGTTCTCTTTATACGCTCATACCACTGATGGCAGCACTTACATGCTTCGGGGTCGATTTCAGAGTATGGTTTCGAATAGTCTTGTGAATGTCCATGTAGTTAGCTTTGCGCAGTGGCGATATCGTAACCGATGAGGTTTTTCCGAGGTGCGATTATTGCTAGTTGAAAACTTTAACCAATACCCCGCCAAGTGCACGTGAAATACCGTGCGCTAAGGCAATTTTTGGAAACCCCCAAGGGGGTTGTCATTCAAATAAAGAATAACTGTTTTATCACTCATCACAAGATTAATTCTGTCTTCATTATTAGACCGATTCAAATTAAGAAAAATCGCGAATACAATTATTTGCGTGCTGAATTCTATTTACTTACCAACGGATAAAATTGATGTGTTATGGATTAAGTTTTTCCTCAAGTCTAGTGCACCGATTTTTTTGAAGTGGATCTATTAATCGTCGAAAAAAATTATTAGTCCCCAAATAGATTCATCAAAATAACGTTAATAACATTCTAATTGATTATAGTATAAAGATAATTTTGAACCACAACTGGCTATTAGGCAACCTTGATCAACTTTTGAGATCGTCAATTAGTAAAAGCCCTAATTCCGGATTACAATATATATGTACCTACATTATATACAGTGCGCGTCAAAATTATGGAACAAATTCGATATTTCGCAAGCCATGTACTTTTGACAAAAATCCTGAAATAGGTCGATTTTTATTTTAAAATGCCGATTTTTTTATGTATATTCTAAAGAGGTTATGTCACTGGTTTTGACATGGTGACGTAATCGGTAATTTTTTTTAAATTGGAATATATGTCTTGTGATACCTCATCTGAAAAGCCTTTTAATACTGCATTCAATGATAATAATCAATTAGAGTTTTTTTTGTACAGGGTGAACAAAAATTAATATTTTATTTCAAATTTAGGAAGATACCGCCGACTGCGTGAGATCGTTTACAGTATTAAGTTTAATAGTTAACCTCTTGAAATATAATTTTCTGACAATATTTTCTGGTGATCTTGTTTCTTTTTTTTTAAGTACACTTTTTACGCAGTGGTTTTTTTGATTTTTTGAATGAACTTTTTTATTCACTTAGTATTCAATATTTCGCAAGCAATGTACTTCTGACAAAAATCCTGAAGGAGGTCGATTTTTGTTTTTAAATGCCAATTTTTGAATGTATATTCTGAAGAGGTTATGTTACTGGTTTTGACGTGGTGACGTAATCGGTAATTTTTTTAAATTGGAATAGATGTCTTGTGATACCTCATCTGAAAGGCCTTTCAATACTGCATTCAATGATAATAATTAATTAGATATTTTTTTACAGGGCGAACAAAAATTAATATTTTATTTCAATAAGAGAATAACTTTATATCCAACAAAATAGAACAGTTTAATAAGATGTTCGAAATGCCATCCACCAGTCTCTTGACAATAAGCAAATCTACGGACACATTCCTCTTGCACATTGCGAATAATTTCCGGAGTAATTCTGTTAATTTCGATCCTAATTCGATTTTTCAACTCTTGTAGATTTTGCGGCCTATCTACATAGACCTTCGATTTCAAATAACCCTACAAGAAAAAATCCAGGGGCGTAAGATCTGGAGATCTTGGGGGCCACTCTATCGGTCCGCGTCTACCAATCCACCTCCTAGGAAAACAGTTATTCAAAAACTCGCGAACATCACGTGCATAGTGCGGGGGTGCACCATCTTGTTGCAACCAAATACTTTCATTTGGTGAGTTAGGATTGTTGGCATTTGGAAAAATTATTTTTTATTTTTATTACATTATGATTATGCAATTCTTGTATTGTCATCGGTCCTTGATATGTGTGACAAATTTCAGATTATTCGGAAGATTGGAAGTGGGTGAATATTTACTTCCAAGATTTTATTACATTGTGAGTTATTTAGTTACAAGTAAAGATAATAAAAGCGTGTTGAAAAATGCAAAATTTTACTTTTTTGAGCCAAGGCTCTAATCCCTTAGACTGCCCTGGCAGACTAGTGAGTCAGTGCTCTACTACACCAATGGATCCTTTCCAAATATTAATAGTTAGCTATTTCCTAGTCTAAAATGGAAACAAAAGACAATCACAAACTAATGCCATAATGGGCAAGTTAGTGTCAAATAAATGTCAGTTGAAATATCAACAAATATTCTTCACAAATTCTAAGTGAAAAGGTTCTAAAAGTAAACTATGGCTACTTTAAGTGAAACCCAACGCATATAAATTTTTATTTTTATTGGATGCGGAGATAGAACCAGAACTCAGCAAGAGGTATGAGAGTTGTTCAATGCGAATTATCCAAATAGACCTATCAGTCGTTCAACAGTCAGTAAGATTGAGAGAGAATTTAGAGAAACTGGTCATGTCAAACATATTGCTGGACGTCCTAAAATAGAAGAAAACGTGAAACTTGATGTTCTATTGGGTGTAGAGAATAATCCTCACAATATTTCACGACAAATTGCAGCAGACCTTGACATATCCCAAAGTTCTGTATTACGTATTCTAAAAGCAGAAAAGTACCATCCAAAGTACAGCTACATCAACAACTCAATGATGATGATCCCGATCGCCGTGTGGAGTTCTGTGAAATAATGCAGGATTTGTGTAACCGCAATCCACGTTTTATAAAACAAATTCTGTTTTTCGATGAGGCTACGTTTTGCCTAAATGGTTCAGTAAATCGTCAGAATTGCAGATATTGAAGTAGGGATAATTCTCACTGGATGATGGACGGGGATACTCAATTCATCAGAAAGTCGATGTTTGGGCAGGGATAATAAACGACAGGATTATTGGCCCGTATTTTTTCGAAGGAAATCTCACAGGGGAGCGTTACTTGGAATTTTTAAGAAATGAACTCATACCTAGCCTTGCCCATATTTTTCCAATCGCCAACAATCCTAACTCACCAAATGGAAGTATTTGGTTGCAACAAGATGGTGCACCCCCGCACTATGCACGTGATGTTCGCGAGTTTTTGAATAACTGTTTTCCTAGGAGGTGGATTGGTAGACGCGGACCGATAGAGTGGCCCCAAGATCTCCAGATCTTACGCCCCTGGATTTTTTTCTTGTAGGGTTATTTGAAATCGAAGGTCAGATAGGCCGCAAAATCTACTAAGGTTGAAAATCGAATTAGGATCGAAATTAACAGAATTACTCCGGAAGTTATTCGCAATGTGCAAGAGGAATGTGTCCGTAGATTTGCTTATTGTCAAGAGACTGGTGGATGGCATTTCGAACATCTTATTTGACTGTTCTATTTTGTTGGATATAAAGTTATTCTCTTATTGAAATAAAATATTAATTTTTGTTCACCCTGTAAAAAAATATCTAATTAATTATTATCATTGGATGCAGTATTGAAAGGCCTTTCAGATGAGGTATCACAAGACATCTATTCCAATTTAAAAAAATTACCGATTACGTCACCATGTCAAAACCAGTGACATAACCTCTTTAGAATATACAAAAAATCCATAATTTTGACGCGCACTGTATAATAAATGATTACATACGTACCTATCCAAAATCCAAAAAGTGAGGGCGAACTAGTCGTTCGGACAGTAAAATTCAATAAGAAATCATAAAATTGATGTACTTTTTTAATCTCTCCTCTGATATAACGAAATCATCAAATGGATTTATTAATCACAAATTCAGTACATGAAATCAATATTTATTCAATATTTTATTGTGTTAGTATACAGTGAGGTCCAAAAGCCCGTCGCCCCCGCGTAACTTCTTTATTTCACATATTACAAAAAAATGTTAAATACAAAAGTTGTAGGGTTTCATTCGAATTCTTTAATGGGTGTTAGAGGGTGTCTCAAAAAGTGCTGCGATTTGGTAGTTATTTTTTTTAGACACCCAGTATGTAATTGGTTTTTGGATTCTACGTAAAATTTCTAAGCAGATTTCATATAGCATACCCTATACCTCAATTCAACTGATTCCAAGAAAAATATTAATCAAAACTGATCTGATTTCCGATCCCTCACGTTAATGAAGTAGGCTGTGCACGCTAGGCGCGTCTATTGTATCCTTAGCAACAAGAGAACAACTCTCATCTGTTTTCGCCAAATGTCAAATAATTATTAATATTTTGTGGGTTTTTTATGTTGATAATAATAGTTTATTGCTTCTGGAAGCAAGTTTACAGCAACAAGTGTATGGGGATAATAAAAAAAAGGAAAAGGGAAAAAATAATGCGAATTTTACCAATTAGATGTGTTCAAGTGATTAAGAAAAAACAAAAAAAACATATTGCAGTTACCTCGTTAAAATAAATAATCGTAATCTAAGAATTGTTTTTGATGTTGAAGCCAGTGACGTATCTAGGAATTCTGGTTGGGGGGTTAATGATATAAACAAGTTATATACCTTTACTTATAGGTACAAAAAACATGAATATTTTTTTTTCATTCAAATTCAAACAAAAATACAAAATGTAATAAAATAAAAAAATATAAACATATACTTATAAGTAGGTACAAAATCAAAGATTTCTTTCGTTAAAATAAAAATCACAAAATGAAATTCAGTATCCTGTGTTTCTTATTTGCAAACCTTTCAATAACATTCAAAACCTTTATTTGCACATCTCTATCAACATGAAGTAGACCGAATCCAACCAACCGCTCCTGTTGCATCGTTGATCGCAGTCAAGTTTTCAATCGCTTCAACGAAAATATGAAGACACTTTTTTATCAAGGGAAATATGTTAGCGTCACAAAATTCAAAAAGAAAAATAATTAAAAAATTCAAAAAAATTGTAGTATCAGCTGAACACTTGAAAGAATGTAATTTCGTTGGAAAGTAATGTTTTCATTGAATTTTGATAATGTTAATCAAGTGATTTTTTTGGAACCGCCGATTCTATTGACAGAATGACTCCATAACTTTTTTGCACATTTTACATGAGTACTTGATAATATCACGATATAAAATTGTTCAAAATTTGATTATTTTGTTAATTATAAATTTCTAAAGTTAACAAAATATGAAAAATTGGGTAAATATTGTCACCATTTTTCAATTGATATTTCACATCATTATAGTTTTATGACTGACGAAGGCATTTTACGTTAAAAAAAAATACGAGTTTATTTATAAAATATTTATAATCAAATGGATAAGTTGAATATTTTTCAAAAATTGTTTTATTGCATAATTAGTATGAATTAAAAACAAAATCCTAATTTTTTTAATTCTATATTTTTTATTATTTAAATAATATATTGGGATTTTTTAATTTTTTTTATTAATAATTGGTTATTTTCTACCTAATAGAAAAAAATTATTAACAATTTGATTGTTTATTTACTTAACAATTAGTTCGAAACAAACTTTGACATTTTATATTTTTTATAATCTCTATAAACTCTTAAAAACCGAATGCAAAAACAATTTTTGAAAAATATTCAATTTATCCATTTGTTTATGAATATTTTATAAACATATAGCGTATTTTTCTAAACGTTGAAAAATGCCTAAGTCAGACATAAAACTGATAATAATAGGAAATATCAATAAAAAAATTGACAATATTTACTCGATTTCTCATATTTTGTTAACTTCAGAAAAAATGTATAATAACCATAATAATCAGCTTTTAAACAATTTCATAGCGTGATATTATCGAGTAAACATTTAAAATGTGCTCCAGGAAGCAAACAAATTATAGAGTCGTTCTGTAAACAATTCTGTTTTTAATAAAATCGGCGGTTCCAAAAAAACTTCTTAATTAACAATAACCTCACATTATCAAAATCCAATGAAAATTTTTTTTTCTAACGAAATTACATTATTTCAAGGGTTCAAATGATACAATTTTTTTATTTTTTTAAAGGACCCCGCAATATCCTTATGGAAAATGGCTCTCGGCTAAATTCGCTGAAACTCTGCAAAAAGATAGTATTCGGTATGCTGATCAAAAGTCTTAATGGGCACAACCCTCCATTTTCAACGCCAGATCCCCTACAGCCCCCCAAAGTACACTTTCTGGTGTGTTAATGCATAACAGTTTCAATTCATCTTCAAAGCGTTTCCTTTCACTGCCCACCCCTTTCTCCAACCGAATCCTACATTCTACCCACCACACACAACCCTTCATTAACGCCCCATTACACACTCCCAAGGTTAAAGATTCTTCAGTTGTTTTATTTCAATATTTTGAAGCTTGTATTATACAGTGACCGGCAGAAAGTACGCATTATATGGGAAATTCTTTTATTGATATATTTTGACGAATATCGATATGTGCAATCGCTTCTGCATCAAAAGCAACCCCAAAAGACGTTGTACAGTGCCGTTCGTCTTTTCGTGTTTGGAGAGGAAATTTAAAAAAAATTTAAAATTATGTTTCAAAACACACTTAGTTGGGAAAATATCGAAAAATGTTATCCGAAAAAGTTGTTCAGAACGTTATTTTATAGCTATGTACAAGTTTTGAAAAATCTGAGTAAAAAATAAAATCAATTTTTGCCATAATAAAATTTCAATTTGGAAAAATACATTTTAGACAAAGAAACTCATCAGTAAGGCCAACAGTAATATTTTAAATGATATTTTGTAAATATTCGCAAGCTACTTCTATTTTATTCGGAAAAAAATTGAAATCTATGGATTTGCCATGTATTCAGCTACTTCATAAGAGGTCACTGAAATATCTCCAGGACATTATAATCCCGATACTGTTCATTATTAATAAAGGTCCTTGTATCTACATAATTTCAAATTGAATTTTTTATTCAAACAAAAAATAAATTGATTACAAACTTTCGAGTATGCATTAAATTGTTTGGTTTATAATTATTTCAGATTCTAATTTTATTATAAAATGTAAGTATGTAAAAAATTGAATCAATTTTTGTTCTAATAAAAATTCATATTAAAATTCTGTAGATACATGGTTCTTTGTCAATAATAAACAGTATCGGATTATAATGTCCTAAGATATTTCTGTGACTCTTATGAAGCAGCTGAACACATGGCAAATCCCAGATTTAAAATTTTCTTCGAATAAAATAGAAGTAGCTGGTGAATCTTTACAAAATATTCAAAATATTACTCTTGGGCTTTACTAATGAGTTTCTTTGTAAGAAATGTATTTTTCGAAATTAAAATTTTTTTATGGCAAAAATTGATTTTTATTTTTTCATCTCAGATTTTTTTCCAAACTTGTACATAGCTATAAAATGTCGTTCTAAACAACTTTTCCAAATAACATTTTTCGATATTTTCCCAAATAAGTGTGTTTTGAGAAATAATTTTTAAATTTTTTAAATTTCCCGCCAAACAAGAAAAGACGAACGGCACTGTACAACATCTTTTGGGGTTTATTTTGATGCAGAAGCGATTGCATGTATCGACATTTGTCATAATATTATATTAAAAAAAATTCCCATGTGATGCGTACTATCTGCCGGACACTGTATATATAAAATGTATATATATACATTACAGTACATCCCTCCCTGACTACTGTACGGCATGTAGGTGCATCTTTTTTTAATTATTCATCTAAGATTGAAATGAAACAATTAAAGAATATTCAACCTTGAAAGTGTGTAATGGGGCGTTAATGAAGGGTTGGGAGGGGGTGTCGGGGGTGAGGGCGAGGTGTGGTGAGGGTAGAATGTAGGATTCGGTTGGAGAAAGGGGTGGGCAGTGAAAGGAAACGCTTTGAATTGAAACTGTTATGCATTAATACACCGGAAAGTGTACTTTGGGGGGCAGTAGGGGGTCTGGGATTGAAAATGGAGGGTTGTGCCCATAGAGACTTTTGATCAGCATACCGAATACTATCTTTTTGCAGAGTTTCAGCGAATTTAGCCGAAAGCCATTTTCCATAAGGATTTTGCGGGGTCCTTTATATTTAATAGTATACAAAAATATTTTATGTGCATTGCTCTCTGGAGAGGTGCTGTACTCCTGCATTAACGTCCACGCGGAGCCCTATTTTCAACGTTGAATTAAAATTATAAATAATTGAGATAGAATTCCGAGAGTAGGAACTTTTTCATGGAAAATTTCCTCCTCTTCAAGAAACTGTTTTCATTTCCTCTATCCTCAATAGTTTTTGAGCTATTACCAAAAAACTAAGGCTGTTTAATTTTTTTTTTTGTATAAAAAAAATTTCGTAGGCCGAAAAAATCGAAAAGTTCATCTTTCTCACAATGACATCCCTAATCGAATGAGCCATCGCTCATATTTTTAGTAGACTTGGAACGATTTTTCGCAGGAAACTCACTTTTCGACTAAACTAATGAGAACATGCCTAGCGACAATAGCGGCCACGACGTTTTAGATTTGAGTAGAGATGTGGTGGCCATTCCATCAATTTAAACATTTTGCAGTTTCTTGGAGGGGGTGGGGCAATTACCCCCATTACCCCCTTCCCCCCCTTAAAAACGCGCTTGGTTGAAGCCGTTATCATATTAGGTGAAACTAATCGAAATTACCACGCTGGTATTCTCATTTTCGATGAGCGGCTTCCGGAACATCCGATGTGCCGAAAATATCTGCAATATTGGTGGCAAAATTTAACAGAACAGGAACGGTAAAAGATGCTCCAAGATCTGGAAGGCCAAAAATAAGAACGGAAAATTTTAAAATTCAATTACCAGCTGAAAAGGTAAATAAACCGCAACAATCAACTAAGCAAGTAGCTGAGACATGTAATGTTTCTAAAACATCAGTAAAGAGGATTTTAAAAACACATAAATTCCATTCTTACAAAATTTTTTTTTTTTGCTCAAATTGGTTGAACATGATCCGGACCGGCGACTTGAATTTTGCGAGATCATGGCAGAAAGAATTGTTACAAATACTATTTATTTTAGCGATGAAAGCACTTTTCACCTAAATGGAAGTGTAAATACCCAGAATTGTTGTTATTGTAATGATGAGAATCCCCATGAATTCCGCGTGGGGCATACTCAATTTTCCCAGGGATGGTTCGATTATTAACTCCATCGAGTAGAATTTACTAAATAGCGTTCGAAAATCGTAAAGTTGTGTATATTTTACTATAAGACTATCGTTCGAAAATACCCGAGTATTCGCTACAGAGTTAACTCTCGTAACTCTACAAAATAGCTGGGTTTATTTAACTCCACAAATGGTCAGATAAAGTGTTGCCATGAAGACTTTACCGGCCTTGTCCGTGGCATTTTGCAGACTCTTTTCAGTATCCAAAGTAGGCATTTTGTGGATTGTGTACAAAAATAGTTACTGGTTTGCCGAGGCCGCGAAATACCTTTTTAGCGTACCGAAAGAAAAGTTATCACCGAGGCCGCTTGCGGCTGAGGCAGGATAATCTTGAGGTCGCTAAAAAGTTTCGCGGCTATGGTATACGCACTATTTTTCGTGCAATCGTCAAAATTACTAAACCGGATACTTGCAAATAAATATATTATTGCCTTAAAATCAACAGCAGTTCAATTTAATCAACAAAGTCACAGCGTGGCTATGGAAATGATATGTTTGAATATATACAAATATTTTGACAGTTCTTGACAAAACACAAATATGTCTGATACTGATATTTTAGTATCTTGCACTTCTCCAGAGCAAAAAAGTATTGTAAATCGGCGCTTTCCGTTTTAACACCTAAAAAATAATATAAGTATGTTGTTCATTCAAAAATTATTGCTGTATTCAATAAAAAATAATCCTTGTCATTGTCGTATTTTAGAAATGTCAAATTTGGGAGTGACGTTTGGTTTAGCGGCCGTTCCTATGGGTATCGGCCGCGAAATTAAATTTCGCGGACTGTGTTGAGAACGTGAAATACACACTTAATAAATTTTTTCGATATTTTCCATAAATGTCACTACTCTGTAGTGAATTTAGAATAACGGCCGATTCCCGCTTAACCGCACGCCACTGATAATAATGGCTATGCGCGTATTTAGTAAAATTGAATGCACAAACTTTTATGAAGAATGAAATTTTCTGAGAAACAATTAATGAACAAATTTCCCATATGGTTCCAATTTTTTGGCGGACACTGTATATATATATATATATATATATATATACAGGGTGAGTCAGAATAAGACCGACAAACTCCGACTACAGATTCCTCACCTCATTTCGAGGTGAAAAGTTGCTATCAAGGTATGTCCTAAAATGCACCCCCTCTGAGATACAGGGTGTCGAAAGTACGAAAAAAATTAAGATTTAATTTGTTTTCTTCAAAATTCCTGAAGAAAAAAATTTGAAACATGGTACACTAATCAAGGTTTAACAACGTGCTAATTTGAAGTTATAATTTTTTATTTTCGTAAACCAGTGGCGTAGTTACGATGGTATGTGGTCATATGTTCCTTCATATTTTCTTGGACAAGTGAATGGACAAATGAGCGTTTGACATCAGTTCGGCTCATCGATACTCAACCTAAAAGACATAACATTCCATGTGCCTGAAAGTGGAGGTTTCTGAGATAATTGAGAAAAACTGAAGATATGTCCTTAGTAGAGACATAATTTCCTATGTGCAATAATCGCATAATGCTAATTTCTTACAACATATCGGAATATGTGTTCCAACCTCCTGAACATTTTTTAATGTTGGGAGAATCGGAAACATAGTACGGGTGAGTCAGAATGAGACCGATAACTCCCATTTTTTAACCGACGAAACCAAAAAGGAGGAGTCGACGCGTATACTTTTTTCAGTGGATATGGTGTACTTCGAAGTTGGTCCCATTTGAATTTAAAAGATGAAATCCGTCCCTAAGGGTAGCAAAATGAAGGATATTGATCACTCACCCTCTGAATTCTGGTCCGTTAACCGATTCTATCAGGCATAACTTTGTACTGGGTTCTTCGATTTGGATTATTCTTTTTTTAATAGATAGGGTATACCTAATTTTTGGATTTCGAATGAAATTATCCACCCTTACGGGTAGAAAAATAGGGGATAATTGATTTTTCACTAGTGAACATTGGCACACACATATGTAGTTGACAATGACAGATCGCTACTGTCATTATTTTTGTTCCACATCCGTCACAATCTTATATTCTATGAGAGGATGGAATGATATACAAAGTAATGGAATAAACTAACCAGAACAACAAAAATCATTTATATTACAACAAATAGTAGAAGTAGATAATCATATTATTTAACTGGTAATAGTTGAAGTAAGTATTTCGGAAGTAATCAAAAAGCAAGTAGGTAGTAATTAGTAGATTTTAGCCACAAAAAATTAAAAATAAAAACTTTTTAACAAAAAATTAAACCGACGAAATACGGAACTGAAAAGTAAAAAATAAAATAAACCTTCTTAGTCTCAATAACTAAGCTCCTAAACTAATATAAATAACTAATTTTGAGTCGGCGCCAAACGAAAAATCAACGAAGATCATTGAATAACTTCCAAAAAATTATCAGAATGTCACCGCGCACCTTGATGCCATCATTTTACGCCTTACCTAATTCATTTGCTTGTTTGTTTGGCGACGACTCAAAATTAGTTACTTACATTAGTTTAGGAGCTTATTTTAGGAGCTCAGTTATTGAGACTAAGAAGGTTTATTTTATTTTTTACTTTTCAGTTCCGTATTTCGTCGGTTTAATTTTTTGTTAAATTTTTTTTATTCATTCGTCATATCATTTGATCGATTCGATATTGCGGATTCACTGATATGTTACCATACTTTCTTGCATATGATTGTTTTGACAGATCAACTGACAAACAAACCCAACCTCAAATTCACAATACTCCACTTAGATAAGGGTTAAGGTCTGAAAAAATTTTTTGCGAAAAACTGAAGATAAGTACTCCTAATTTGTTGAAGTTTATATGTTGGAGTATCATTATCAAATCCATTTCTGATTGAATTATCTAGGAAAATATTATCCAAACATGTTTTTGACGAAGAAAAACAAATTGTGTACTTAAATGATTTCTTTCGATTCGTGATAACTAGTTGCGAAGTCGAGCCTTTCATGCTTGTTTGTGGTAGGCTATTCAGTACACCACTGATCAACGCATAAAACATACACGAAATTTGGAACTAAAAATAAACGTAGCCTTTTTTCATTGTTCCCGGTAGAATCACACTGATATATCGATACTTACATTAGACATAATTGACAGTAACCCAAAACTGTTTGAATTATTGTCAAGTCATCTGTCATCATTTCAGTCAGTGAACTTGTTTTAAAATGGATTATTCATTTCAAGAATATACAGATATGCATTTCGTTTATGGTGAAACAGGGGGAAATGCAAGAGCCGCTGAAGAATTATATCAACATAGATATCCAAACAGAAATTATCCACATTTCATTACTTTTATAGCTATGCATCGACGATTGAAGGAAACCTTTAAATTCAGTAAACATCATTGTGGTGCGAATGGAGCAAGAAGAGATAATTTTACGGAAGAACAAATTCTTGAACGATTAGCAGCAGATCCTTCTACCAGCACTCGGGCTATTTCGTATAGGTTACAAGTGTCACAACAGTAAGTTGGGTAGCACGTGAACAACTAGTGTATCCATTTCGCCTAGAGTAGGTGATGGCCCTAGATGCTGGTGATTATGGCCACTGGTTTACGAAAATAAAAAATTATAACTACAAATTAGCACGTTGATAAACCTTGATTAGTGTACCAAATTTGAAATTTTTTCATTCAGGAATTTTGGAGAAAATAAATTAAATCTTAGTTTTCTCCTATTTTCGACACCCTGTATCTCAGAGGGGATGTATTTCAGAACATACCTTGATGGCAACTTTTCACCTCGAAATGAGGTGAGGAATATATATATATATATATATATATATATATATATATATATATATATATATATACCGCCAAAAAATTGGAACCATATGAGAAATTTGTTTATTAATTGTTTCTCAGAAAATTTCATTCCTCAATTTTACTGAATTCGCGCATAGCCATTATTATCAGTGGCGTGCGGTTAAGCGGGAATCGGCCGTTATTCTAAATTCACCACAGAGTAGTGACATTTACGGAAAATATAGAAAAATTTATTAAAAAAAGTTGTTTGCAATCAAAATATATTCCCAGTTATCCAGTTTAGTCCACCAATTACTAATTTCAATAATTGCTTAATGATTTGGCCTCATGGAGAAATCAACTCATTAAGCAGTTACTGAAATTAGTAATTGGTGGACTAAACTGAATAATTGGGAATATCTTTTAATTGCAAACAACTTTTTTAATAAAATGTTCGATATTAATGTCACTTTACTCAAGTGAACGACTATGCGCGTATTTAGTCAAATTGAATGCACCAACTTCTATAAAGAATGAAATTTTCTGAGAAACTAATAATAAAAAACATTCCCATATGTAGCTATTTTGTTGAGAAAATTATATATATATATATATATATATATATATATAAACAGCAGTTCAAAATTCAAAATGGCGTCAAATTATGTTTCTTCCAAACGTAACTCCATAGTATAGGAGATAGTTATGTCCATCAGAACATAATTGGAAGAAACATAATTTGACGCCATTTTGAATAACTGCTGTTTACAAACTCGACTGCTAACGACCTGAAAGAGCATTTTAAACGATATTCTTAACAAGATTGTGATTTATATGACGACTATTCGAAATATTTTGATAAAGTAATATGAATTTTACTTATGCCATATTTCTGATAAAAAAATAATTTTATCGTGAAATTTTGGTCACACCCATTTGTAAGTATCACAAATCCAGTGGCGTCAAATTTTATTTAAAAACATCGCTAGTAAGTTTTTTGGATTTTTGTCCTTGAAAAAAATTCTAAGTAGGCCGTGCAATTTTTATTTTTATTTCGAATTTATGGCATTCAACTAGAACTATTGATGCTCTATCTACTGAAAAAAACTCCTGAATCGGATAATAAATAACAGTTTTAGAGAGGTGGCCCGCTTTCAAATGGGTATATATATATATATATATATATATATATATATATATATATATATATATATATATATATATATATATATATATATATATATATATATATATATATATATATATATATATATATATATATATCAGACTCCTAGGTATATTTTCATCAGCTGCTTATTTCTAGAAACCGGGGAGAATCGTACCAAGAGGAAGGGACATGCGATCATTGTCCATGAAGACAAATTCACGCAAATTCCGGAAGTAGTGTACGAGGAAGTAGAGATTGATGAAATAAAAGGTCCTGCTGAACCCGGCGAACCGGGCTGGGAATATGTACGTGTCAAATTCCCTGAAGAGCTGCTAATATTGTTGGCTGGCATATGGGAGAACTTGGAATTGATTTATATCAAGGATTTCAGTCAAGTTTTGTTCATGAAACGTATAATTTTGAATGCCATCATGCCTGCGGTCAATGCTCTGAAGAAACATATGAAATGTTATGTTGACAAACCTGATGATAAGCAGCAGTTTCTGAGAAGATTCCAGAAAATATACAATGATTTCGATGATGACATTAGAAAAGATGAGGAGTTCAAGGCTGAGATGCATTGTCGGTGAGTACAACCTACCGGGCATAAACGTTCTTAATATATGTTAAAGGCGAGAGATTCTGTTTACACCACATACCTAAATACGATATATTTAGGTAGGGAGGAGTGGGTACAGTGTAAGATGTCTAAAAACCCTGGTACTTACACTTATACCTGTAGAAGTTTGGGATCGACTTGGCGACACTTGGCCTACTTGATAATAGAGATTACTAGCGTGTCAGATGGCGCCAATTTCGTTTCAGTTTCAATTCAGGAACAGGGTATATTTATTTCCTCAGCTTTATTTTTGAGGCGAACTGTTCGCGGGTTTTAATTCTGGCTTTGCTATTGGTTGAAAATATACATCTGTCAAACTTCACCAATAGCAAAGCTAGAATTAGAAGCCCCCGAACACATTGCACAAAGAAGGCACTGTCGTGTTGTTTTTCGTATTTTGTACCATTTGAATGCGAGGTTAACTGCATTTTCACAGACGGAGAATTGGAAATGAAATTGTCATTAAATTGCAGAAAATATAAAATACCATGCATATACAATATGATGAACTATGAAAATTTCATTATTGGTCAATTCGTCAAGATTTGTACTTGCTGTTGGTACTGAATAAATGATAATAATTATAAAGTTTATTCAATAAAATTCACAAGATAAATATATGTATAATTTTTGAATAAAGGTGAATATTCGAATCTGTGGCTTTATACTGTCCACACAAAATACAAATGTGGCCCATTCTACAAAAACTATCCTTACACACTACACTACCTGAAAATTAACAATTCCTCACGCACTAATGAACTGATTAACGAGTGATTTTTTAAAGAACAAACTCAGGAATAAGCTAAGCAAGATTTCAAATCGAAGAGATGGAAAACGCATAATACCGACAAAACACTGAAACTAATTTCATATAAGATGCTGCAAATGTCAGAAATTAAGTTCTGACATTGAGCGAGAATATAAACAAAGATTTTTGGACGGCGCCATCTACCATAGACTAACCACAGAGAGAAGCTCTGTTGAAGTAACAGGTGGTGTCCCCTCGAAAATATAAACAATATCGAATCAGTTCATCCACCAGGGTTTTTAGACATCTTAGTACAGTGGCACAGAGGATACAGTGGAACAAACTACTTAAAGTTAAATAACTAATTTGCTTGCTTTCCATACTCATGCCATCTGTTAAGCTACAGTAGGAACGTAATAAGTTTCTTCTAGGATCGGTAGTCATTTTTATCATCAAGATCAAAATGGTGTTCATTATTGATAAAGCTCCTGCAAATATGAGCGATAGCTCATTGGATTGGGAATGACGTGAAGAAAAATGTATTTCGATGATTATACAGCACATAAAAAATTGCAATTGTTATTCACAAATTAAGAGGGAAAAAAAGGCATTTAGTTTTTTGCTAATAATTAGAAAACTATCGATAATTAAGAAATTTGAAAAAAAGGTTCTTAAAGAGGAGGAAATTTCCAATAAAAAAGTTCCAACTTCCGGAACTCCATCTCCATTATTTATAATTTTAATGTAACGCCCAAAATTGGGTCCCGCTTCTCGGCAGTTAAGGCATGGAAACAGTAAACCACATGAAATAATGTTTTTAAAGTATTAAATATCAATTTAAACATTTGAAAAAATTATGCTGTCATCTAAACACTTGAAAGAATACAGTTCCGTTGGAAAGAAATTCCTATGTTGATTTTTCAAAAAGTTATACAATTGTTAACTAACAAGTTTTTTTCCGACCTCCGTTTTCACAAATGGCGACATAAAAGTTTAAATAATTGACATACTTTTTTTTGCTTCTTGGAGCCTTTCTTATATATACAATATGTATACGTGATAAAAGTTTATGAAAGTTTTTTATTTTGTTTATTATAATTGTTTGAAGTTAAAAATTAATGAAATATTCAAAAAATGACGTAAAAATTTTTTTTAAACAAATTATTGTTTACCATTTTGTTGCCATGTCAAAATAATGATTAAAAAAAATCTTAAAACATTTTTTATTGTTAAAAAAATCTTAACATTTTTTGTTTAAATAATTAGTTAAGAAATTTTTTTTCTTTAAAAATCACAGTTGGCATTTCTACTAGGGTAACAAAAAAAATATTCATCAATAATTTCATTGTTTATTGATTAAACAATTTGTTATAAACAAATTCTGACTAACATTTTTTTTCTAAAAGTAATTGAAATTAAGAAACACCCATATGTAACAAACTTCGGTATCGTGTAATATTGGAAAGTGTTATAGAAGATTTAAAAAATTGTTTACAGTATTTTGTTACATATGGCTGTTTCTGTAATTTTATTTACTTTTAGAAAAAAAAATGTTAGTCAGAATTTGTTTACAACAAATTGTTAATGAATAAACAATGAAAATTTTTTTTTGTTATTCTATTGAGAAATCAATTTGTTTTTAAAGAAAAAATAATTCCTTAACTAACTATTTAAACAATGAAATATAAAAAACTATTAAAAACATAAAAATGTTTTTAAGATTTTTTTTAAATCATTATTTTGTCATGACAACAAAATGGTAAAAAACTTTTTTTATATATATATATATATATATATATATATATATATATATATATATAGTGAACTTGTCTATTTGTTTAATAATAAATTATTAACAAATGACGTAAAAAAATCAACCCAGCGTTACTTAAGCCATTGTTAGATGCGAAAATAACATAACATTTGTTTAAAAACTTTTATAAGCTTTTATCACGTGATCTTCTTCAGTATATATATATATATATATATATTATATAGTTTTTGAATTATTAGCAGAAAACTAAATGCCTTTTTTTCCCTCTTAATTTATTGATAACAATTGCAATTTTTTATGTAATGTAAAATCATCGAAATACATTTTTCTACACGTCGTCGTTCCGAATCCAATGAGCCATCGCTAATATTTTTAGGAGCTTTATCAATAATTAACACCATTTTGAATATGTTGATCAGACTATAGGTAGACAGTAATCAGTTTGAGTCTGACCGTGACAGAAATGACATCGTTTTTTTACGGCGTTTATTCATTCTTTCATTTTATGTGCATATAATTTGTTTGAATGTGGATTTGTTTATCTATAATTGTTGATAAGGATATAAGAAGTCCAGGTAAGTTATTATTTAATTATCGTTTTTACTGGTTTGATAAAAAACTATTGTTTTTCTAAAATGGCGCGTGTGGGTACTATGGCACATTACAATTATAGGTACACTGGTACGGTCTTCCACGGTACCCACTATGTTATTTTTCTACAGGTTTTATTAATTTTCAGTTTAAAATGCCAAGACTAAGAAAATGTACAGAACGATTGATTGAAAAAACTTCTTTGGAGTCAACGGAAAATGCCATAAAGGAAGAAGGGTTGCAGCTTGAGATTTGTTAGCCGAGAATTTAATATCCCCCTTAACAACGTTAAGAAGATATTCCCTTGACACGTTGACTGCCGATACCAGATTTGGGATTTGCCGAATGACCGGCATTTTTGTTTGTTTAAATTTGTGAAAACAGAAGTCCCTGATTAAAACTGGAATAGAAAATCAAATAACTATCTGAATGAATATGTAAATTTCCACTTTCAGCTTTTTCTTTTGAGTGGGGTCCTTTTTCAATATCTATCAGATGTAGTACAATGTCCAGCGTTGCTTTAGCCGGGAAAGTAGTTGTTTTCTGTTAGATATTCACAAAAAATAACTTAATTTTTATCGTAAATTTTTTATTTCACAGAAAAATCTTTCTATTCAATTGAGAATATTTCCCTTTTTAACATAGTCCCTAGTGTTGTGTTGATTATTAAAGTTTTTATTCAGAGAGTTATTATACCTAAAACTACTAAGACCCAGGGGTCGAGTCACTGGCCTCTGAGGTCTGTTTCCACAATAAGAGGCCCATGATCCAACACTTGAGTCAGACCATAAAAAGACCTTTGCGATAAAAAATAAACACAAAATGTCTGCTTTAACATTCATTTGTTAAAAAATACCTTGTGTTCAATATACTGAACAAACAAAACTCAACAAACAATAGAAATCTAAACTCAGGAATAAAATATTTGCAAATCAAGCTCAGTAAAAGTAGACCGAATACATACATAAAAGAAAAAATCAACAATCATAGAGATTATTGCAACAACCCAAGGATCATTATTTTTTGTCATGATACAGTCGAAAACAATTTCCGAGACAAAGTCCTGGTTGGTCGGGACAAACATGACAAAAAAATGGGGTATTCCTGCACCGCTTTCTCATTTGGCGTCCTTTATCATCCAGATGACATTTTCAGGCATATCTTTAAAAGTATGGTGATCATCTTCCTCTCCTTCGCTCGAACTAGTTTCGTCCGGCTCGTATATACTCCCCAAAAACGGTTCTTCATCACTTTCATGAAAACGAAAGAACTAATAAAATAAATAATATCATCCATATACCTGCAATAAAAAACTAGGTATCAGATACGACAAATTTAACTGAAAAAATCCATATTGAGCTATCAAGCATCTTATCTGATGGTATAAATTTTAAAATACCTTCTTGATGCTAAATGGAATCTCTTGTTTGCTAATATTGCAACAACAGTATCAGTTTTTAATCTATTTCTCAAACCTGTTTTAACATTATTAAGTTCACTGAACAGTCTTTCGACACTAGCGTTTGGGAATGGCAATATTAGCAACGAACTAATTACAACTTAAAAAAAAACAGAATTGCCAGCATTTTTTAAATACAAAACTTATGCCCAATATTTTTATCTGGCAAATCACAATCTTGCACCAAATGAATGACTTCTCGAAACGTCTAATTCTTGTTAATCGTTGAAGAACATTCATTAATGATTTTTGCTCATATGTTTGCGCATATTTTGGTTCCAGAACATTAATGGTTCATCTCACACCCTGGTGTGAAATTTTAAATAAAAAGAATAAAAATCCTTAATTACCTTGGGGTCAAAATTTGCGCCCTTTCTCAGCTCTTTAAAGATTTGTGAGCAGATAAAGATATATTTTTCCATTTGGTGAAAAAATAGAAAGAAAATAAGATGTCGGTTCTTGTTACTCATGTAACATTTTAATTTGTCTGAAACTTCTTTGAAATAATATCAATTAATACATTTTTCGACATCCTGGCAAATTCTTGCCATCGTACCACTATTGGCATAATTACTGGCAAGGCAATACTGTGCCCCTCGAGTCAACTTCAAAACGCACATGTTATTAGGTTCTCCTCCAGGAACTGGTGGCAGTGCTTCCAAATACGGATGGATGAATTCCGGAATATTTATGCAAGTTTTGAGACATTTCACAAAATATACTAAATGCAGTAAAGAAAATCCTGTTCATTATTTATGGATAGCCATGAGTCTCACATAAAAATCGAAGCTTTGGATTACTGTAGGCGAAATGGAATCACTAAGTTACCTTTCACTACTAACAAATTGCAGCCTTTGGATAGATCCTTGGACTTGGAGCACCTGGAAGGAGTTTAAGTCACTTATCTGCATTTACCCCTTTGATAAAAAGGGTGTTTTACAAAGTTCGATAGTTTACATTTTTCGGTCGGAAACGGCGTTTGTGTTGTAATTCGGCGGGTAAAAGCTTCGAATCAAAGAGAGACCCTGTGTCCGAAGTGTGCGTATAATAAATGAACGACAATAAACGAGTCAGCCGCAGATAATCTCAAATCAAATTGCAATGTAAATGTTTGGACGACCCTCGGTGTGAGCGTTTATGTATTCAAATACAGCCTAAACGTGCTTACAGTCGCCACGAGCATTCATTTTGTAACACCTTTGTTACAATCAATCTGCGAAAGGAGAAATGGCAACTTGACATATTTTTCAAGTTTTTTAATGAATATTTGTGATAAATTTTAAAACTGAAATAAACAATTCAATTTTTATACTAATAATTATAGTAATATGAAAAATCGTAAATGAAACATATATTTTCATTCATGTAATCTACATTAAAAATATTTTTTCAATAAACGTCTAGCTGTAAACCAACAATATGAAGAAAATATTTGAAAATGTATGTATGTATGTAGAAAAGAAAACAATATTCTGAATACATTTATTTATATTTATTTCATATTTATTAATATTTTTTATTTTGAAAAGGGAAACATTCTTTATTGAATATTGAATAGAAGGATTTTTTCTGTGAATTGAAAAATCCACGATAATAAAATAAATAATAAAAAATATTTTTAAAGACAAGCGTTTATTCAAATGCACTAAAAAGTAAAGAATAATTGCTTTGGATTGTGACGTAGGTTATTCCGTGAGTTATAGATTCAAAAGCTTGTCGCGCAAAGTTTTCAGGACGAATACAAAAGCGACAAGCTTTTGACCTGTAACTCACGGAATAACCTAAGTCACACATTCGAAGCAATTATTTTTTACTTTCTAGTGCATTTCAATAAAAGCTTGTCTTTAAAAAGTTTTTTATTAATTATTTTATTTTGTGCTTCTTAGTACTTCAGTACGCCTTAATCTATGCTTTTTCATCAAAGCATCGTTATTATGAAGCCATTTTTTCCTGTTAGTTCTGAGCTATCTAGTCTTTCAATGAGGAGACCATCTAAAGATTAACTCACCCGCCATCTTGAAGTTGCCATCTTCAATTTATGAATTGTAACTAAAAATCAATAATATTCTACTGAATTTATAATCTCCGACCCTAAAAACCCCGACATACCAATTTTGAATCGAATCGGGCCACAATTACAAAACTCGTCCGCCATCTTGAATTTGTGAATTTTGATGAAAAATTCTTATTCTCCGACCACGAAAGCCTCCACATACCAATTTTGAATAGAATCGGACCATAAACACAGAGATCTTCGGCCATCTAAGAGCAGCCATTTTAATTTTATAAATTTTGAAAAAAAATTCATAATTTGCGACCCTGAAAACCCCCACATACCAATTTAGAATCGAATCGAATCATAAACCCAAATCTCCTCCGCCATCTTTTTTCTCTAACAAAAATTCCATGAGCCGCCATTTCAATTTCATAAATTTTGACTTAAAATTCACAATCTCCATCCCCAAAAACCCCCACATACCAATTTTGAATCGAATCGTACCATAATCACAAAACTCGTCCGCCACCTTGGAGCCGCCATTTCGTTTTTTTTCTCTAACAAAAATTTCATAATGCATTGTCACCCTGCCAAATTTCAGCTCAATCGGATGTCGGTAAATACTCCAAAAATGGATTACAATTTTGAAACGGAAAGAATGACAGAACGAATGACATACGAACGAAGCAAGTTAAATAAAAGCTTGCAATAAAAATGAAGTTATTTTTTGTGAATATCTAACATAAAACAACTACTTCCCCGGCTAAAGCCATGCTGGACATTGAACTACATCTGATAGATATTCTGAAAGGACCCTAACTCAACAGAAAAAATCTGAAATTGAAATAACTATCTGAATGAAAATGCAAATTTTCATTTTCCATTTTTTTTTTAGTTATGGTCCTTTCAGTATATCTATCAGATGTAGTTTAATGTTCAGCGTGGCTTTAGCCGGGGAAGTAGTTGTTTTCTGTTAGACATTCACAAGAAATAACTTAATTTTTATCGTGGATTTTTCAATTCACAGAAAAAATCCTTCTATTCCATATTAAATTGAGAATGTTTCCCTTTTCAACATCTTTGAACGATGGAAGATAGTGACTAAAGTTTATCTTTCAGTCGAAGATGATTCCACATCTGATTTTATGAACATCCTGTTCACTGATTTGTATGAAAATATGTACAGGATGTTTATAAAATCAGATGTGGAATCATCTGCGACTGAAAGATGGATTTTAGTCACTATCTTCCATCGTGGATTTAGCCGGGGAAGTAGTCAAGTAATATTGAATGGAAATATTTTCTGTGAATTGAAAAATCCACGATAAAAATTAAGTAATTTTTTGTGAATGTCTAACAGAAAACAACTACTTTCCCGGCTGAAGCCACGCTGGACATTGAACTACATCTGATAGTTCAATGTCCTTGTGGCTTTAGCCGGGGAAGTAGTTGTTTTCTGTTGGACATTCACAAAAAATAACTTCATTTTTATCGTGGATTTTTCAATTCACAGAAAAATATTTCTATTCAATATTCACTTGATAATGCTTCCTCTTTTCAACATCCTGTTCATATTTCCAAACAAATCAGTTTTTTCATCTTACTGCAACATTGGACATGTAAGTTTTCATTAAATTTTATCAATTGTTTCTGAAAGTATTTATTGACCTCTAATTCTTCGAGTACTGATTTGTTGTCGCTGCTACTTGGTTAATTACTTCCGCATGTATGCTGGAATAATCATTTTTTGGCTTCCCTCATATGACATCCGTGACCCGATAGCACTAAAGCTGCTCGTTTTCTTTGTTTACAGACTGATTTTTGAAAACAATGTGGCTTGTAACGGGTAAAAACCCAGTTGCAAGCACTTGCTCCATCATTAATATGAAGCCGCGTACAGACCGAGATTTCAACGCCGAGCAACCGAACCCAAGCATTTGTCCGTTGGGGTTTGGAATGTGTACGTCCACACCAAAATTTAGATTTGAGTTCGACATCGTTTGGGAGGGTTCGGTGCTAGTAGAAATGTCGAGCGACATTACATTCTGTAATTACAAAGAGTAAAATTATAATTTGGAAAAAGTAAAAGAATACGCATATATGGCAATACTCAAGGACTAAAAAGTTGAGAATAATAATAAGGCATTCATCAAAAAAATTTCTTTTATGTAAAAAAAAACTTGAGAGGTGTCAAGGGACACCCGGATGGAACGAAGTTCCTTTCGATTAATTAGTGAAGGAATTGTAATAAATTTATTTTTTTTAGTTATAATAATATTTTTTTTTTATTAACAAATACAATGTAATATAAACTCAATCAGTAGGCTCAATTTTATTACATACGCATTGATATTGTAATATTAAAATATAATTTGCTTTTAAATTTATTAAAGTTATGACGCGTACACTTGCTAAACACACAATAATGGAGAGATTATAACGCGTATGACTTGGTTAGCACAATAGTAAAGAGAGGTTATAATGCGTACTTGCTAAAAATACATAAGCATTTATTATTGTCTGTATAAAATCTCTACTCACCTAACTCCATCAGCAATATCTGGAACTTGTGCAGAAACACTGTCAGGATTCATTATTGTTATTATTTTTTATTATTTATTATGTACAAAAAAACTGTATACACTCAACAAAAATAATAGTCGCGACACCACACTGTTCAATGTGAAATAGAAAGACGAAACGAAAATAACTGGCTTGCTTTCTATGAGAGAGAGAGAGAGAGAGACAGACAGAGAAAAACGCGCACGCCGCACGGTTTATAACCATAGCAAAAGTCTCGTTACAACTTTTGGTCTTAATTTATTCCGTCTAGCCCTCTTTCGCAACGCGCGATAAGGAACTACGTTCCAAAATTGTACATATACATACACACACACACACACACATATAAATATATATATATATATATATATATATATGCACTCTGTCTGTCTATTCTTTCGTACACGTCATAGATGCATAGATGCGCGGGACTTTGTAAACACAACAGAGTGTGTGTATATAAATATATATATATATATATATATATATATATATACTCTCTCGACTTCGTAAACACAACAGCGTATAGGTTAGAACACGCACGGCTTGCTCAATACATACGCATTGATATTGTAATATTAAAATATAATTTGCTTTTAAATTTATTAAAGTTATGACGCGTACACTTGCTAAACACACAATAATGGAGAGATTATAACGCGTATGACTTGGTTAGCACAATAGTAAAGAGAGGTTATAATGCGTACTTGCTAAAAATACATGAGCATTTATTATTGTCTGTATAAAATCTCTACTTACCTTACTCCATCAGCAATATCCGGAACTTGTGCAGAAACACTGTCAGGGTTCATTATTGTTATTATTTTTGGAACGTAGTTCCTTATCGCGCGTTGCGAACGGGGGCTAGACGGAATAAATTAAGACCAAAAGTTGTAACGAGACTTTCGCTATGGTTATAAGCCGTGCGGCGTGCGCGTGTTTCTCTGTCTGTCTCTTCTCTCTCTCATAGAAAGCAAGCCAGTTATTTTCGTTTCGTCTTTCTATTTCACATTGAACAGTGTGGTGTCGCGACGATTATTTTTGTTGAGTGTATACAGGTTTTTTGTACATAATAAATAATAAAAAATAATAACAATAATGAATCCTGACAGTGTTTCTGCACAAGTTCCGGATATTGCTGATGGAGTTAGGTAAGTAGAGATTTTATACAGACAATAATAAATGCTTATGTATTTTAGCAAGTACGCATTATAACATCTCTTTACTATTGTGCTAACCAAGTCATACGCGTTATAATCTCTCCATTATTGTGTGTTTAGCAAGTGTACGCGTCATAACTTTAATAAATTTAAAAGCAAATTATATTTTAATATTACAATATCAATGCGTATGTATTTAGCAAGCCGTGCGTGTTCTAACCTATACGCTGTTGTGTTTACGAAGTCGAGAGAGTATATATATATATATATATATATATATATATATATATATATATATATATATATATACACACACTCTGTTGTGTTTACAAAGTCCCGCGCATCTATGACGTGTACGAAAGAATAGACAGACAGAGTGCATATATATATATATATATATATAATATTATTAAAACTTAAAAAAAAAAAAAATTATTACAATTCCTTCACTAATTAATCGAAAGGAACTTCGTTCCATCCGGGTGTCCCTTGACACCTCTCAAGTTTTTTTTAATATTTATTATGTACAAAAAACCTGTACACACTCAACAAAAATAATCGTCGCGTCACCACACTGTTCAATGTGAAATAGAAAGACGAAACGAAAATAACTGGCTTGCTTTCTATGAGAGAGAGAGAGAGAGAGATACAGACAGAGAAACACGCGCACGCCGTACGAAAGCGAAAGTCTCGTTACAACTTTTGGTCTTAATTTATTCCGTCTAGCCCTCTTTCGCAACGCGCGATAAGGAACTACGTTCCAAAAAGCGTGAGGTGCTTGATATCAGTTATCTTAATTACATTATGAAAAGTGAGTGAAGAGCACCCCACGCTTTTTTATATAGAAGAAAATTTTTTGGTCAATGACTTTATTCTTATTATTTTCGACTTTTTTTTTTAGTTTTTCAGACTATAATTTTATTTTTAACTTTTCAGTCCATATTGCTACAGAAGACTAAAAAAGCCTACGGGAAAAAAACTCTTCGATTTGTTCAGCGAATATGCTGAGAACCAGTGCATTCGCCATATTTTTG
This sequence comes from Gonioctena quinquepunctata, assembly GCA_018342105.1. NCBI lineage: Eukaryota > Metazoa > Arthropoda > Insecta > Coleoptera > Chrysomelidae > Gonioctena > Gonioctena quinquepunctata. Next base: position 41,737 of record JAFIRS010005465.1, read on the forward strand.
AATTGTTATTTATGCTGAGAACGGCCTCAGTGCATTCACCATATTTCACTAGTAGCCACTGAAGAGTTCCACTATTCACCTCCTGGTTCTATCATCAGATTATCACCAAGATACCAAATTATAGTATTGTCATCCAAACTACACATACATACCAAGTTTCATTTTGATGTGACAAATAGAAGTAGGTTAAAATTGACTTCCAAGATTTGATTACATTGTTTGTTAGTTACGAAGGAGAAACGGCAGCTCAGGCGGTGGTGGATGACAACAACATTAAAAAACAGACTTTTGTACAGTGGAAGTGGCTTATTAGAGAGATTTCAAAGTGAAAATAGTGGAAATTTTTGCAGAATGACACCAGATATTTTCAATATATTAACTTCTCCTCGTAAAGCAAAAAATTGGAAACCACAATACAAATTACAGAATCGCTAGACCGGCTAAACATTAACACTTCATTTTTTGGCAACTAGAAATGTATATTCAAGTTTAGCATTTACATTTAGAATCTCGAAACAGTCCATGAAATGCCGAAAACTACTCCACGAAAACAAGCAAGCAACAAATCCCGTCCAGACCAAATCAAACATTATTTGACGTACCGCTCAAGGAGCGAACGCAACCGAACGCCAACGCCAAGCTTGGAATCGGTTGGGTTATGTTCGATCGCGCCGTACACACCGGATCCAACGCTGAGCACATGTGCCTTGGTTTGCGTTGAAATCTCGGTCTATACGCGGCTTAAGACATCTTGTCAATAAATTACATGTAAACAATACGATAACAGGCGAATTATATTTTCACAGTGCAGAGACCTGTAATGCAACCTCAATGCGTTTAGCAGATGACTCGCCTCAATCTGCTTTTTATTCATTACTAGCGCAATTTCCGGAACAGGGGCTCAATTTAATTCTAAGTTTATACGCCGAATCACAACGCAACTACAAATTCAAACTGTCAAAATCGCCCGATTCCGCCACTGTGGCGCCACTTACAAAGGTGCTCCAAGCCTATAATGCTACTTGCAACGACTGGATATTAAGGTAGTTCCGCCACGAGACAGTTGAATTAGGAAATCATTGAAATTTGGCATACGTATTGTTTAACATGTACAACACCTCTATAAAATTTTAACAAGTTTAACCATCCCGAACCCGAGATATATACAATTGAAGTTGACTCAATCCACACGTAACATATGGACCATGCATAGGCAAACAGCACATTATTAATTCTACCGTTAGTACTGAAATTAAGAAGTTTATGAAAAACGAGGAGGAGCTAGAACAGGATATCACAGATATTGTGAAAAAAAAATCAAAGTGATTGACCATCTAGTTTGACAGATATAATCAAAACTACTCTCCTTATTCAAAACAGTCCACGGGGAAGCGCACATTATTATTTCTACCGTTAGTACTAAAATTAAGAAGTTTATGAAAAATTAGGAGGAGCTAGAGCAGGATATCACAAATATTGTGAAAAAAAATAAAGTGATTGACCATCTAGTTTGACAGATATAATCAAAACTACTCTCCTTATTCAAAATAGTCCACGGGGAAGCGCACATTATTAATTCTACCGTTAGTACTAAAATTAAGAAGTTTATGAAAAATGAGGAGGAGCTAGAGCAGGATATACAAAATTGAAAAAAAATCAAAGTGATTGACCATCTAGTTTGACAGATATAATCAAAACTACTCTCCTTATTCAAAATAGTCCACGGGGAAGCGCACATTATTAATTCTACCGTTAGTACTAAAATTAAGAAGTTTATGAAAAATGAGGAGGAGCTAGAGCAGGATATCACAAATATCATGAAAAAAAATCAAAGTGATTGACCATCTAGTTTGACAGATATAATCAAAACTACTCTCCTTATTCAAAATAGTCCACGGGGAAGCGCACATTATTAATTCTACCGTTAGTACTAAAATTAAGAAGTTTATGAAAAATGAGGAGGAGCTAGAGCAGGATATCACAAATATTGTGAAAAAAATTAAAGTGATTGACCATCTAGTTTGACAGATATAACAAAACTACTCTCGTTATTAAAATAGTCCACGGGGAAGCGCACATTATTAATTCTACCGTTAGTACTAAAATTAAGAAGTTTATAAAAAACGAGGAGGAGCTAGAGCAGGATATCACAGATATTGTGAAAAAAAATCAAAGTGATTGACCATCTAGTTTGACAGATATAATCAAAACTACTCTCGTAAAAATCCATATTACCAACTGTCGGATAGCGCGATCTAAAAAAACAAACCAGTCTGTTTTCAAGCGATCAGGCGTTGCTATGTCGCGTTGACTGGTCGACGTGAGACGTGAGTAACCAATCAGAACACATCCCCTTTAAGTATAGGTTTGTTCTTAAAGCGACGGAGCGATGTATGCGTCGCGATTTCAAAACAAACCGATGCGAGCGTCCTCTTCCGTCGCGCAACCACATTTGAAGTTCATTTTTAAGTTTGATTTTTCCATCGTCCGATCCAGCGACCATGGCGACTCGGCCTAAAAATACCGATGCACTAAGTTGAGACAACAAAAATAAGAAATTACAAATCATGAAATGCAATCGAGTATAGCATACACTTGGACATGTTTTTAGAACAGGAGGAATGCACGTGTTTCGGAGCAGCGCCGTTTATATTTGAGTTCACCGGGCTTTTATTTTTGTAACAATTGCCCCATCCCCACGGCATACAATCGTTTCCATACATCTATTCCTGAGGATCCACCCTCCAAGGTCGAATTCTGTACATATCTCCAGGAATTTAAAATAATTCGAAATTTATAATACGTATTCAAAAAATTCGAATGCCATTCGAGAGGCCATATTTCAATGTATGTACTCATAAACCATCCGATTATTTTTCTATAAGGGGCGTTATTGAATAAATCATCAAATGTACAACAAAATTTAAGGTTACTCTTTATCAAGAAAATATCCCCGAATTACATGCCAAAATAATTTCTTCCAAAAAAACCGAGAGTAATCCGGTTGAACAGGGCTAATATATCCACTTCGAACATTCTTTGTATTATGGTTGGATTTTGTATGAACTTCGAAACTAGTTTCATGTGAAAGATGGTAGTTTTTCCTACATTTTATTGCTTCGGCTTTTTTTAGCTCCTAATAGCGAGGAACATCGACTGACTAGTCCGGTTATATGAAAAATTATAACAAAAAAAATTAAAGGTAAGCTTTTATTATACAAATGCACTAAAAAGGAAAAAAAATATTTCATTGTTTGATCTAGGTAACAGATTCAAAATCTTGCCGCGCAAGATTACGTTTTTTGTATCCGCGGCAAGCTTTTGAATCTGTTACTCACAGAATGACCTAGATCAAACAATGAAATAAATTATTTTTTCCTTTTTAGTGCATTTGTATAACAAAAACTTGCCTGTAATTTTTTTATAATTTTTATTTTTAACTTTTTATTTCTATTATTATTAACAACTGATAAAAGCTTGTTTTTTTTTTCGATCATCTATTTTTTAGTATTAATGATGTTAAATAACTAGTTTAGTCATTTCTATCTAATTTATTTTTGAATTTCATAATCTCTGACCCCGAAAACCCCTAGATACCAATTTTGAATAGAATCGGACCATAATCACACAAATTTTCTGCCATATTGGAGACGCCATTTTTTTCACCGGAATTATGTACACCTGCCAAATTTCAAATCAATCGGACGATTAGAAGTGGGTCAAATTTAACTTACAAGATTTGATTACAGAGACACCAGTGAAACTAAATAAAACCTTGTAATAAAATTTTTCCATTTTTGGTTTCCGCACAATTTCAACCAGCCGTTTCAAAATCGCGTTTATCTCCCTAACGACATGATTTATCGAAAAATTCATGGGAAATATTTTTGTAGAAAAAATAACGAGCTACAACTTTTATGGAAAGCATTTTTTCATATCTCCAATAATTCTGGAGAATTTTTTTTTTATTATTATTAGTCCCCTGGCATGGAAATGATTGCTAAATGGATACCTCATACTTTCGAATTCCTAAATCCAGAATTTCAGCTGTTTTGAAATTTTCGGTATGTCAAAATAAGATCAAAACTTGTTGAATGTCCCAACGGATCCCGTTCATTTTGGTCTTTCGCCAAAGCTGTGGGAAGAAACTTCACTTCCAGCTCTTTTCCTCCCCTAACCAAAGAAGATGGAACACTAGCAACGACTGCCCAGGAAAAAGCCAATATCTTTGCGCACCTATTTGCTGGAAATTCCACTCTGGATTCTTCGGGAAAACAACCCCCGAACATTACACCTATTGACAGTCACATGCCCGAGATCACCTTTCGCCAACGTACTATCAGAAAGATTTTGCTGGGTCTCAACACCAACAAAGCCTGTGGATCTGACGGAATCCCGCCGATTGTTCTCAAGAAATGTGCCCCCGAACTAACACCTGTTCTTTGCAAGTTGTTCAACCACTCTTACAATTTGGGAGTATTTCCGTCCAATTGGAAAATTGCAAGAGTACAGCCAGTCCCTAAAAAAGGCAAAAAGACCCTACCTAGCAACTACAGACCTATCGCACTGCTATCTATTATTTCGAAGGTCATGGAAAAAGCCATCAATATCGAGCTCATGAAATATCTGGAAGACTCAGGAATTATCAATGATAGGCAATATGGCTTCCGCCATCAGAGATCAACTGGTGACCTGCTCGCATACGTCTCACATATATGGCAGCTATCTATTGAAAAGTATGGAGAAACTTTAGCTGTGGCATTAGATATCTCCAAGGCGTTCGATCGAGTTTGGCACCAGGGACTCCTCGCCAAGCTTCCATCTTATGGCTTGCCCCCTCAGCTGTGTTCTCTGCTTGCTAGTTTTCTCTCAAACAGGTCTCTCCATGTAGTGGTCGATGGAGTTTCATCTGACACTCTACTCATAAATGCTGGTGTTCCGCAAGGATCCATTCTAGCACCAACACTATTTTTACTTCACATCAACGACGTGTTGAAAGCAACTTCATGTCCCGTACACAGCTTTGCCGATGATAGTACCCTCCATACCGCTTTCTCTTCCAGGGCCTCTATATCAGCCCGTGAAACCAGAAATGAACGAGGAAGAAATGTTAACAATATAAATATGGACTTAGCAACAATTCTCGAATGGGGATCCAATAACTTGGTAGAATTCAATGCAAACAAAACACAAGCATGTCTTTCTCTAGAAAAGCCGATCTCACTGTGCCTAACATAACTTTGTCAGGAGTAACCATACCACTGAAGTCATCCATATCGATGCTTGGTATTACTATCAGCAATAACCTTTCCTGGAAATCACGTGAGGTCCATTGCCAAAGTGCATCCCAAAAACTTGGTTTTGTTTCGTGCCAAGAGCTATTTCACCTCCAGTCAGCTGCTTATGATCTATAAGGCACAGATCCGACCTGTCCTGGAATACTGTTCCCATATTTGGAGTGCGGCACCTAAATATATCCTGAAGCTATTGGATTCTGTCCAAAAGGGCAATTCGTCTCGTCGGTGATGCCTCGCTTACAAACTCGCTCACTTGTCTGGAACACCGTAGAAAAGTTGGCGATTTGTCTCTATTTTATAGATATTTTCATGGGCGATGCTCTTCTGAAATATCAACAATCGTTCCTCCTTTGGCAGTCTCTTCGAGATTAACCCGTCAAGTTCAGTCTTCACACCCCTTCGTGGTCACTTTGGAGACCTGCAGAACATCACTTTCCAAAGACTCATTCATCCAACGAACTGCGAGGCTTTGGAACTCATTGCCTAGGAGGTGTTCCCCGAGGCATACAACCTCCAGAAATTTAAGAAAACACCAACTCCCACCTTCTTTCCCTTGGTTCCCACGATGTTCTCTGAACATTAAAGGAAATCCCTTTTCGTGGGAACCAGAACAAAAAAAAAAAAAAAAAAAAAAAATCTCCATTGGATTATAATGCATTCTCTAATATATTGGCTATGTTAGATGATAAGCCAGGTTTTGACAATTCTTCAAAATCAAGTGAAAAACTTGAAGAAATATGAAACATTGTCGAAATCTGAGAACAATGTATAATATTTGTAAGTTAAACAAATAGATTTTATAATGAGAACAGCATTTGAAAGCATCAAACATATATTTTCAACCTCAAACTGTGATGATGAAATGTAATGAATTAGCTTCGGCACATTGGAGAATTAACGGCCAAAGTTATTCAATACAAGCCCATATTATTAGGCAAACCTCAGTGAAATTAACATCCTACAAAACATCTTTGAATGTAAGTACCTTGGGTTGTTGAGTCGAGCTGGATTCATTTCAGTTACTTTTCCAGTTATTGGTTGATTTGGTGAAACTACTGTGTTCCTCCTTGCCATAAAATGTTTGTACAAACGTGTGAACTCATAATATCGCGCAAATAAAATTGATTCATTGAAATCGTTAAATGAGGTTGTCGCACTTACTTTATCGTTTTTACAGCAGCTATCAATTTCTTTCTTTGCTCTAACTTCCAGTCAGATTTTGGAAAAGTATACAATGTACACAAACTATTGTTTTCCTTATTTTTACAGTTCACAACACAACGAACTTAACGTGGAATAATCAAAACAAATTTGACAGTCCCGATATGATTCACATTTCTGCCACAGCACGCGCTGCAATCGATTTGATTGTCCCCACCAAGCACTTCGCACTAGCCAATACCCATTTTCCTTGCCATTCTAGCCATCATTTGAGATGGATCATTTCTTTAATCCTTTCTCTTCCTTCTTGATTTTTTTAACCTTTTTTTAATTACCTAAACGTTTATTGATTTAGAGTGGATGAAATGAAGAAAAAACTTCTCGAAGTCTGTGATCGAAGCATGATGGAAGCTGAACAAGAACGATGCCGTTTTTTGAATAGAGGTTGGACTTCGAGGCAGCTGATAGAGTTGGTCAATAACTATATAAACGCCTTCCAACTAGAAATCGATAGGAACGTCGATACGCTGATGATACTGACCGATTACTATATCGGAGCAATAACGAAATTGCCAAACGAAGAGGGGTTCCTGAAAGAAATTCTGCCCAAATACGATTTCGATGATCCAGAAATATTCGCATGTATTACGAACGTCCTAGAAAATGTAGACCAAGAGAACAATGAAAATCCTTTGGATGCAACTATAAAGCAAGTTTCCAACAAAGCCCTTGCCGTTGCGCACAAGTGTCACCAATGGGCATGGTCAATTTTTGAGAAGGGCAAATCCAAATTATTGCCTTCTGGCGAGAGGGAAAAAGCTAACAAGAAACAAAAGAAGACCGAAAAAGGTAATTGATTATTAAATGTAATTTATCGCTAGTTAATCTGATTAGATCGAAGCAGGAACAATAGTCCGGGAGCCGGTGACATCGAAAGACTATTGAAAACCATACGAACATAACCGACGAAACCAAAAAGGAGGAGGTTCTCTATTCGACCCGTATATTTTATGTTTTTCCATCATATTTTTTTATGTATGATCACGCATAACTTTTTACTGAGGCGTCCGATTCCGATAATTATTTTCAGTGGATAGGTGTAGTTCGACTTTGGTCCCATTTTAATTTAAAGATGAAATCACCTAAGGTACGAAATGAAGGTTATTGATCACTACCTCTAATTCTGTCGTTAACCGATTTATCAGGATAACTTTGTACTGGGTTCTTCGATTTGGATGATTCTTTTTTTATGATAGGTATACCTATATTTGATTTCGAATTAGCCACCCTTACGGGTGCAAAATAGGATATTGATTTCACTAGGAACATTAGCACACATCTAGTTGAAAGACGTCCTATGACATTATTCTTGTTCGTCAAAATAGTATTTCATGAGGATGGTATGATATCAAAGTAATGAAATAAACTAACAGAACAACGAAAATAATTTATATTACAAATATAAGTAGATAATCATATTATTTAACTGGTATTGTTAAGGTGGGTAGAGTATTTGGAAGCAATCAAAAACAAGTAGGTAGTAATTGGTAGATTTTATTAAAAATTGAAAAATAAAACTTTTAACAAAATTTAACCGACGAAATACGGAACTGAAAATAAACTTTTAACAAAATTAAACCGTCGAAATCAACTGAAAAGCAAAATAAATTAAACCTTCCTAGTCTCAATGATATCGAGCTCCTAACTAGTAGTAACTGATTTCGCGTCGGCGCCAAACAAACAATTATCGAAGATCATTATCTATGAAAGAAGTCATCAAAACGCAGCCGTGCATCTCGCTGCCATCATTTTACGCTTCACCTAATTCAATTGCTAGTTTGTTTGGCGCCGACTCAAAATCAGTTACTTACATTAGTTTAGGAGCTCAATTATCATTTGGACTAAGGTTTATTTTATTTTTTGCTTTTCAGTTGATGTTTTCGTCGGTTTAATTTTTTGTTAAAAAGTTTTTATTTTTTACTTTTCAGTTCCGTATTTTGTCGGTTTAATTTTTTGTTAATCAGTTTTCATTTTTCAATTTTTTGTGGCTAAAATCTACCTACTTGTTTTTTTATTACTTCCAAAATACTTACTTACCCACCTTACTTCAACTATTACCAGTTAAATAATATGATTATCTACTTTACATTTGTTATAATATAAATTATTTTCGTTGTTCTGTTGGTTATTTCATTACTTTGTATATCATTCCATCCCTCTGAAATATACTGATTTGACGGAACAAGAATAGTCAGTAGCGATCTGTCATTGTCAACTACGTATGTGTGCTAATGTTCACTAGTGAAAAATCAATTATCCCCTATTTTCTAACCGTAAGGTGGCTAATCTTTCGAAATCCAAATATAAGGTATACCCTATCTATTAAAAAAAGAATCATCCAAATCGAGGAACCCAGTACAAAGTTATGCCTGATAGAATCGGTTAACGGACCAGAATTCAGAGGGTGAGTGATCAATATCCTTCATTTCGCTACCCTTAGGGGTGGATTTCATCTTTTAAATTCAAATGGGACCAAAGTCGAAGTACACCCTATCCACTGAAAAAAGAATTATCGGAATCGGACGCCACAGTAAAAAGTTATGCGTGATCATACTGTAACGTAAATAAACTTAACTTGGTTTTACTAATTTATTTCACACTTAATCTACAACTCAATTTATATTACTACGCCACTGTATAGTTCGATCGTATGGGCTCGTTCAGACTGTCTGTGCCATCTTGAGGGCTACCTATTTATCTCCGTCACAGAATTCCCGATCTTTCGAATTCCGGATGTTCAGCAGTAGACATATTTCTTGGAAAAGGTTGGATTCGAAATTTCTGCCTTGATCCGAGTGCAGCTCCATTGGAATACCGAATCGACATATCCATTCTTTCACCAAGACGTCGGCGACGGTGATGGCTTCCTGGTTGGGCAGGGCATAGGCTTCCGCCCACTTACTGAAGTAGTCCATTGCCACAAGGATGTATTTATTCCCGTGGTCGGATACGGGAAACGGGCCGGCGATGTCAATGGCGATTCTCTCGAACGGGCTGCCTACGTTGTACTGACGCATCGGGGCCTTGGGTCGTATTCGAGGTCCATTGCTAGCAGCGCATACAGCGCACTTTCTGCACCAGTCCTGGACGTCAGCTTGACAATTGGCCCAGTAAAACCGTTGCCTCACTTTCTGCAGGGTCTTCGTCACTCCCAGATGTCCTCCGGCGACTCCATCATGGATTTCCCGCAGCACTTCCTCTCTTCTGTTCCTGGGAACAATTATTTGGCGTCTGTCTTCCCCACCAATATCGGCCTCCAACACACGTTTCGGATCCCATTGTCCAGAATAAGAGAGTTCCATTGTGCCCAATAGGACTTAACAGCCGGCGAGTAACCTGCGACTTCCTGCCATGATGGTCTTCGATTGCCCTTCTTCCAGCTGACGACTGCCAAGGTCGGGGTCTCTCTTGGTCTTTCTGGATCTTGCTGTCATTCCAGTTGTCATCCATTGCCGCGGTTCTACAAAGTGTTGCTTCTTTCTCTTCTGCTCGTCGGCAATGTGAGCAATCATCTGGACATGGTCTTCGCGACAAGGCATCTGCATTCTTATGGCTAGTTCCGGCTCGATGTTCGATCTCGAAATCGAATTCTTGGAGTCTCTCGATCCAACGTGCTACTTGACCCTCAGGATTTTTGAACTGTAAGAGCCATTTGAGAGCTGCATGGTCAGTTCTCAACAGGAATCTTCTTCCATACACGTACTTGTAGAAGTGTTCCACTCCCTTTACAACAGCTAACAGCTCTCGCCTGGTGACACAGTAATTGCGCTCTGGTTTGCTAAGCGTCTTGCTGAAATAACCAATGACCTTCTCCTGTCCCTCCTGGATCTGAGATAGGACAGCTCCAAGTCCTACGTTGCTGGCGTCCGTATCCAAAATGAATTTCCCTTTGGGTATGGGATAGCTCAGTATAGGTGCGTTGATCAAAGCTCCTTTCAGCTTCCTGAATGAGTCTTGACATTCTTCGGACCACTGGAACTTTGTTTGGCCTTCCGTGAGCTTGGTCAGTGGTTTAGCGATGTTGGCGAATCCCAGCACATATCGGCGATAGTATGTGCATAAACCAAGGAAACTTCGAAGTTGGTGAATGTCTTTTGGGATGGGCCAATCCTAACAGCTTTGATCTTCTGGTCGTCCACTGCTACTCCTTCCCCAGAGACAACGTGGCCGAGGTATCGTACTTCTTTTTGGAACAGATGGCATTTTTTAGGGCTCAGCTTCAATCCGGGGTTCCTCAGTCGCAGGAATACTTCCTCCAAGTTTTTCACGTGGTCCTCAAACGATCTGCCGACCACAATTATGTCGTCGAGATACACTAGACACGTGTTCCATGAGAGTCCCTTCAGTACTGTTTCCATCAATCTTTCGAATGTGGCGGAGCATTACAGAGCCCGAATGGCATAACGGTGAACTGCCTCAATCCTGAGCCGATGGTAAAGCAGTCTTTTCTCGATCTTCCTGAGCCAGTTCTACTTGCCAGTATCCACTCTTCAGATCAAGGGTCGAGAAAATCGTGGAACCAGCCAACGTGTCTAGGGTGTCATCTATTCTCGGGAGAGGGTAACTGTCCTTCTTCGTGACATTATTGTTGGCGATAGTCACAAAAAAGCGTGTCGATCCATCCTTTCTTCACCAGTACGACTGGAGAGGACCAGGGACTGTCGATGGTTCGATAACTCCTTTTTTCCCATATCGCTGACTATTTTGTCAGCCTTTCCTTCTTGGCAAGAGGAAGTCTTCTTGTTGATTGCCGGATCGGTCGGGCACCCCAGTATCAATCTTTGTGCTGGACCACATTAGTTCGACCTCCTTTTCCTTGTCCGGTATCGAAGATGTCTTGGTACTTCTTAACCAAATTTTAGTTTGGGCTGTTGAGCTGGTTTTATATCTTTGGAAGAGATGGCAACTAATTTTTCTAGTTCTGTGGAAGTGTTGTTTTAATCGTACCTGTACACCGGATCACTGAGGAAACTGACGAGCAGTGCCCCAATATTGTTCCTTTCTTCAGGTCACTGGAAAATAATTGACATTCAGGACCTTACGGGCACAAATTTGTCAGCACGCAACAAGGTCTTCCCTAGTGCAATCCTCGCCCAAATTTTTTCATCATGAAGTTTGGGCTCGAAATCACTACTTTTCCCAAATTTGCTCGTACTCCGTCCAGGCGAGCCTCCAGAATGGTTTCAGCCCTTCAGGTACGCTTCATCTTCAGCCAACAACACAAGGATCAACCCTCACTTCTCCCATGAAGCACCAGTCTTTCTCCGTTGACACGTAGGGACGCCGTCTTTGAAATCCAATTCAAAACCCTCTGGAATTCATGATGTCCATTCCGATGATTGCATCGTCTCGATGTCCGCTACAAGTGCCTGATGTTTCAATTTAGTGCTGCCCAAAATTATTTCAACCGGTAGCCGCCATACAGTAGCTGGCTCCCCTGTTGCTGTGCGTAGCTTCCAAGTTGTCGGTTCAATCCGTTCCGGTGTTCTGGCAAAGGAAGGCCCGAGAATTGTCCTAGTCGCACCTGTATCTAGCAGCATGGTGCAAGGCTCGTTATTGATGAGACCGTCTACGAAGACACCTTTTGTTCTGTCGTTGAAGGATAGCGACATAGCGTTGTTAACCGGGCTTGTTGACACATGCCGACGATTGCCCCTTCTCGTCGACCTTTTAGTTTTCCGCATCGGAGTCGATGAATGTTGGACATTTGCTACGCACATGTCCAATTTTCCCAATTCCGGCATCTTATCTGTCTTTTCTCAGGCAACACTTCCTTCATCACTTTTCTTATGGCAGCTCTGCTTAGCAGGCTCCTCGTGAGTCTTCTCAATCGTTTGAACTTTACTTTTGGCTTTTGCAGCATTGTTTTGCTGCTTGAATTCCAAAGCGGTGCCAGTGCTTTACGAGATGTGTTGGACGAGCTAATATCAACGCTTGTCTGGTTTCTTTGGTACGATGTCCATCCAAGAATGCCTGAACCGCTAATCGCTCCATTACATTTTCCGGTATGGCTGGATATGCGAGACGAACCAAGCGTGCAATGTCAGTTTCAAATTTTGTAAGGATTCGCCCGATTTCTGACAGCGATTTTTCAGCTGGAGTGGTATACGTGTTCCAAAAAGGGCCTGGCATATCGTAATTTAGATGTTTAATCAGCTGATCATAGTCCTCCTGTTCTTGTGCGGTAAGAGTTTGTGAATATTCGTCGCTTTCTCCACGTAATGCAAGGGTTTGTGCTACAGCTCTTCCCGCATTCCATCCATTTGCTTTGGCCTGCTTCAAACTGTCGGCGGTAATTTTCCCATGGAGTTTTTCCGTCGAATTGAGGCGGCTTCTGGAAAGCTTCCCTATTTCAGAAATGACCTTTGACATCTTTTATACCTCTTGAACTTTATCCAAGTTCAAACTCAAGTCCAGCATTGCATTTTCGTTAACCATCTCTGTGGAGGGCGCACTATTAATTCGGTTTTCCAGCTTACTGATCGTTTCTTTATTTTGTCCATTTCTGCCTCGACCCCATCTTTGATTTTATCTACCTCCGTGTTCATTTGTTCCCTAATTTTATCTATCTCTGTTTTCAACGGTTCCCATTCTTTCTTCTAGAAATTAGCCACACCACACAATTCTTTTAGGCCTCTGTGTTTTCCAGGGAAATTTCTTCCAGGCTTTGAATTTTCTAGAAGCTTCCCTTTCCCGATTTTGTAGAATTTTCTTCAGCTTCTCTTCCAGATTTCTAGCATTTTCTTCCAGGCTTTGAATTTTCTAGAAGCTTTCTTCCAGATTTCTAAATTTTCTTTGAAGTTTTCCAGATTTCTAGCATTTTCTTCCAGACTTCTTGAATTTTTTAGAAGTTTCTTCCAGATTTCTAGAATTTTCTTCCGCTTCCTTCCAGATTTCTAGCATTTTCTTCCAGACTTCTTGAATTTTCTTCAAGTTTTTCTATTATCGGACTCAAATCACCTCCGGGAACTTGAATAAAAATGTTTCGGGTCCTACCTTCTTGTATAAGTCCTTCTGCAAGTCTTTCCTGGGGTACTTGCTTTTTTCCCGTTGTTTCCAGTTCCCCTTCCTCCAATTCCTGTTTCAAATTCGCTACCTTCAAGTCCGCAAGGCGCACTTTTCTTTTGAACTCATTTTTGTTCTTTAAGAGGTATCAGTCTGTTTCTACACGAAAAGTTTATCAGTTTGTTAAAAATTACTTGCGAATTCTTTTTTCCCCGGGCTACCAGTCTATTGTCTGTTTCACGCGAAGAGTGTATCAGTTTATATTCCCACGCACAATTGTCACTTTGCGAAAACCGGGCCACTGTCTATTTTCTGTTTCACGCGAACAGTGTATCGTTTATATTCCACGCTAAATTGTCACTTCGCGAAAACCGGGCCACTGTCTATTTTGGGCGTACAAAAAGGTCTATCAATTTATTTTTGACTATCCACCCACGATCACTTGTTTATTTTCAAAAATCTCACTTCCGACACCCAATTGTAACGTAAAATAAACTTAACTTGGTTTTTACTAATTTATTTCACACTTAATCTACAACTTAATTTATATTACTACGCCACCGTATAGTTCGGATCGTATGGGCTCGTTCTAGACTGTCTGTGCCATCTTGAGGGCTACCTATTTATCTCCCGTCCAGAATTCCTGATCTTTTCGAATTCCGGCAGTTGGCGACCAGTATGTTCCACCGTTTCCAATATCGACCGTTGCCTCCGCGGTAGAGCGACTGGACTGTTCTCGAACATCTCCGGGAGACCTTCTGTGCCGACGGGAAAGCGCGAGGCGAAGGTCCGGGTTTAGGTTTTAAAGAAATAAAAAATAATGATGGAAAAAAATAAAATATACGGGTTTAAAAAGAGAACCTCCTCCTTTTTTTTTCGTCTTTAAAAAGATCTCGGTGTCTTAGGGTTTTTTTCATTAAAAATAATAATGTTCCCACTGTTACGGGTAATGGTTTTAATTAAAAAATTTTTAGAAAAAATTTGCTGCCCTGACAGACGTTGTCCTGTCCAAATTTTTATATATTCCCATTTTTTTTTTTCCCGGAAAAATTT